>JASDQU011178832.1:14681-26286 GCA_032191745.1 Picea mariana
ATTTAAATAATTTATTTTGTATTCACTTTGACTTATAGTACACTCATCACTTCACTTTATTATTTACCTTCTAAAATCTCTTAAACCACTTTGACTACTTTGACCTTTTGGGGCTTCTAGATGACTCATGAGGGTTCTCCAACTTCACATGGCCATAACTCTCTAACCGTGAGGATTTATGTGACATTCCACATACCAACATAATTGAAATGACATGTAATATCCATATAGAATAGTATTACCTAAAAATATATCAAAAATCATACCATTATCCATCAAACAAACTTGGGTCCATTACCCAAACCTGGGTTCTCCAACTTCACATGGCCATAACTCTCTAACTATGAGGAGTTATGTGACATTCCACATACCACCAGAAATGGAACGAAATGTAATACCCATCTAGAATAGTCTTACCTTCAAATATATTAAAACTCATACCATTATACATCAAACAAACTTGGGTCCATTACCCAAACCTTTGTGCTACCATAATTGTCTACCAGACTTTCTACAAGGGTTGACATCAATCACTAAGGGTTGAAATCAATCTACAATATCACTCTCCAATGGTTGAAATCAATAGAAACCAACAATTCATACCAACTTTGCATCAACCTAAGACAACTGTCTGACAAACTCCATCCAAAATGGCACTATTCTAGATCCCTTCACTACATGCTTGGTCCCCATACCAAGTTCCACCTTAACCTATGTGTTAGAATCTATGAAGCTCTCAAACACCTCTCATGCTCCTATCATATAACATTTATCTATAATCCAAGATCCTATTGGATCCTTTGAAAGGATCCCATCTTGGGATGATGGTTTACCTGAGGAATACAAATAAACACATAACCAATCCCTACAAAACTCAAGATCAGTCCTTTGATCTTGTTGATTGACTGATACCTCCCTTGCTTCCCCTTTTCTCCTTTCCTTAAACCCTTCTATACACACTTGAATGGAATTCCTTCTCCATCCACTCAATACTCACTCATTCTATGTGTGTCTTCTCTTGACTAAGAAATAGCCAACACTTAAAACTGAACACCTCTGATTCTATTGTATGATATTGTACCTACAACTCCTTTGTTTTCCATATCTATCATTGCTACCATATTATTGTGGGATTTTTTCCCTATGACTTTGGGTCATGTCACAACATAGTTTGACCATATACAAAAGACATAGCCTACCCTAGCATACAAAACTTGCAATGAAATAACTACCTAATGATAGAGGAGAAATAACGTCACAACTTGTCTCCTATCGATTGATGTTGTTTCTCTCTCTCGACCCTCGATCCACTCCTAATATTTTCCTGAACTAATTTGAAAAGGAGATCAAGAAAATGATGCAACAAGGTAGTTATAGGATGAAAATTGTACGTGCAATATATAAATAAATTCAAATATGTGAATATAATTGACATACATAAGTAAATTGAGCAATATCACACAAGTATGGAGGGAAAGAAAAATATTTTATTAGAAATGGTAGAAATGAGTGGTTACAACCTGAATTCAACTGCCAGCACTGCCTTGAAGCCAACCACCTAGGTTCCTCCAATGGTCCCGCAAGAATCAAATCAATAGAATTTCCTTCCTTAGATGACTCAATATGGATAGGAACACACCCTACAATCACATAGGAGAGAGAAAGGAGTATTGGAAAGCAAGTTCCAAAAATAAAGGGGATGCTACTTAGAGGATAGGGGAGATAGGGAAGCTTGAAAATTTTTCAACATAACTTTGCACCTTGTTTTTCCTCCTCATCCATGCCCCCAAAGGTGAATTTATACCATCCTCAAGGAGCTGAGGTGGTTGAATTCTGTTGTGCACAGGCTCAGGGGAGGTTAGGAATGATCCCGACCAAAAACCCCACCCGAAAAAAGTGGAATTATTTTATTTTTCACATTTTTTGAGGGCTTCCACGAGTTTCACACTAGCAAGGCACGAACATCCATGGTTTGCACACTAGTGACCCGTGGATGGCAACACAAATGTAATTTTTTAAAAATTATTTGATGCAGGAGGATGGGATTTACATTTTCAAGATAGGGAAAATTACCGAGATACCCCACAAATGCAATGATGTGGAAAATTGTGGTATAATAGAACCCCTCTAATGTGTGAGTTCAGAAGGGAAAATTATGGAGGAAATACATTATAACTCTGAGAGGTGAGGATGTAATGAAGTAGATCTTGTGAAAGTTCCCAAACAACTGATCCAATAACATAAACCATCAACAAATATCAAGTAAGAGTATTCTCTTCCCAAGTCGGGCATACCCATGCTCAAGAGTAATGTAAGAATGGCCACCAAATTAAGTACATTGCGGATCCATGGTATATATGAAAGTATGGTCGATTTTCATGACCATGAACAATACATAATGGATCCATCTAATATATATAAAGTATAAAACATGGCCATGAGGAATACACAATGGATCCATGTAAAAGTATATCATAGCCACGAATAGATACATATTGGAGCCATGTCTCAAAATCAAAATAAGAGGATATATGGAGTCATTGGAGTGAAAAATATAATCCTCTGCAAGTACCAATGTCCGTGTGGAGGGTACAATATAGGTCAAGTAGGAGCAAAAAATATGTGATGCTTGTACTTCACCCTAATTCTTCAAAACAATCAGTCATGGTACAAGTCTACACCATGTGGATATATTTGTTGTGGTCAAACACAATCAGACACCATTTGATTAACGAACATTGATGTATACCGTTAACAAACTATTGTGGCCACAACAACCCACCTTTACTTTTTCTTTTACAAGAGAAAGGAAAGGGACCCCCTAGTAAAATTTCAACCCTATTTCCTAATCCTCTACCGCTTGAACATAATGCTATCCCTTTGCCTACTTTGAAGGAGTTGGGGGTTTTATCTTGATGGATGATTGTCTTTGATGGGTGTTGACTATTCCTCCCAATCTGATGATTCCAAATATCTTCATAATTCTTATTGTATTGTTATATTTGTTGACATTTTATGATGGACTTGACATGTTGTCTTTATACCTTTTGTTAATTCTGAAGTGCTTGATGATCCTATTTGGATGCATGGCTTGATGTTCTATTGCATGTCTTAGATGAGGTTGTGGTTGATTATTTGTTGATTTCCTAATTCAAATTCTGCATCCTCTTGCTAACATGTTATGTTGCATGACTTCATACTTGTGCTCTTGCATACAAATCCCAATCTTCTATTTTGAATTAGCATATGCAGTCTTAAGACACTCACCTACAATTATCACACTATTTTTTAGTAAACCTAACACTCTCTCATAAGTTGTCTTAAAGGAATGGATATATTGTTTATTGTATCATATAGTATTCTTTTGATTGTATGGATGATCTCATTCTTGTTTTTTTGCAGGAACAGGTGTGTAAGGACACTTGGTTCGCATAGCCACTCCAACCTTGAGAGGCCTGTGGGGAAATTTGTTCATTCTTTTATAGAATATTGAATTTTATCCTTACCGAACTTCCCCTTTTCTTATTTCCTTGAGGTCCTAAGATTCTAAGGCTGTTAGATCCACCTTCACTATAGACTTGTTCCTGAGGCTCTTCAGATTAATATCTATCGGTTTCTTCTTTTGACTTTCCCTCTCTTCTGAAAACTAGGCCCGAGGCCTATGTTTTTATCCTTATTTTCCCCTATTATTTCCTCTAACCAAATCTCATAGTTGGATTCTACTCATCAATATATTTCCAATGACTATAACCATACTTAAATCTGAGTTTCGGATTGAAAGTTATGGCTCCCCAAAGTTTCCTAAGCCAAAACTCACCTTTTCCACCTCACTTCCACATAGCTTCCATGTGGTTCAACCTCGCTTGTTCCATCCAAATTGGTGCCAAAGCATGGTTCCTATGTGGAATACACCACCTTCCCTGATCATCGTAGAGATTTTTCCTGATTCTTCCTCTTGGCCTTCTGATCACATACTTCGACAACAATGTCGTAGCTTCATCATCCCTAGATTTCACACTCTTCATTGAAAGAGTTCTTGTCTGATAGTTTCACAGCTACACTACCCATAGAATAGAGTCTATCAATGAATATTTGCTGGCAAATTTTCCTTCGTGGTCTTGGATTGAATCTTCGTGCCAAGTCTTTCGCACTGAAGAATGGTTCATCGACAATCCAGTGGAAAATTCATAGGTTCAATTAGACGACAAACCCCTTTCCCTCCATGCGACGAAACACTTGAACCACAACTTATTTCTTTACAAATTTTTTCAAGCTTAAACCTCGATCAAGTTATTAGAGCGAAAATCTCCCTAGCTATTGATATTTTCCCTGAATGGACGGTCATATCTTTCTCGTGCAACAATATTTGGGATGCAATTTTGGATGGTTGGAGTTCAGGCTGAGCATAGTCAATGATTGTGTTTTAATGAATATCATTTGTAAACTACCATAGGATGAATGTAACTTCCGAGGAGTCTCTTCATTCTCCATTTGTAAATCTCACATCCATATTTTTGAAATGTAAAAAATAAATTGGTGGAAAAATGAAATGAACATGGAGGATAACTCAAGGGTATCTCCTACCTTATAAAATGAGAACTCATAGGATAGAATTGGAATTTTCTCCTTTGTAACAAATAATGATATTTTTATTTCTGAGTAATAAAGAGCAGGAGGCATTTCAAAAATTTGTGGCTTTGATAGATGTGGTAGAGACTATTCTTTATGCATTCATCTTCTACTTGAGTAGATAAGATTATATTGTATGAATTATTTCTACACTCTGTTTTGTTTGCTCAAGTTGTCACATGTTTCTTCATGGGTACATAAATGATGTTATAGATTTATTTTTCAACTATTGTTTTGCACATCTGCAACATTATTGATTTGATTTACTATTAGAATACATGAACTGTTTTTTGTTCTGATGGTTATCTTTGTCTGTACTCATTCTATTATTTTTTCTTCCAAGATAGGTTAGAAGTAGTTAGATTAAATTAGTTTTATTTAGTTATATTAGTCTATGAATTATTTAGAAATATTTGGGGGGAATCTCGTTGTATTTACCTTTTTTATTATTTTAATTATGAATGGCAGAGAGGCCCATAAACTCACAGGAAATGCTACCCCAAACGAGAGTAGGTCTGATTGGGACCCACCATCGATCATTTTCCCTCATATGATTGAATGGGTCATTATGGACCGTCAACACAAATTTAAGATGACCCAATGAAAATGATAATGGGTGCAAGGTACCATGGTACAATCTAACAAGTGTGAATAAATTTTCTAATGTCGAGTGCCTGGTAGAATCTATCAATCAGAGGGCATTGATGTATTCTGATGCAGACCCCCAAACTCTTGGTTGAGGTCCATGCAGGATCGTTTTAAATATTCCCTCCTGAGTCGGATTAACTCTTTGTGTTCCCCACAGGGAAACACACACACATACAATAGTGTTTTCCATAGGTCCTTATGAATTGAGCCTGCGTGAACAAACACCAGGCACCAACCCAAATCTCCTTGAATACAATAAATGTCGTGCCCTTCGCTAATTCAGGACTTCGGGTCTCACAATTTCATGATCCTTATTGCTGAGTTTCTCAGCCCTCTACTGTCGAAACCTGAAATGCCAATTCACTGAAATGTTTGGCAGTGAAGGCTGGCTTCTCACAAAACGTTCTGCCGATTTAGAGTTTCGGACTTCGTGACTTTGCGAATTTGGATGTAAGGCTCCCATTTCGTTGACCTCCGAACCCCGAAACAGTCAACAAGGGTTGACTCCACCTTTTTGACAAGGAAACGCCACCTGTCCACTCAAATGCTTTCTATCTATGACATGGAATCCTGCCACCTGTTACTCTTCCTAGTTTTCAGGACTCTCGATCCCAAAGAGCTACCTCCGCCATTTCCCAACACCCGAAGTGACGAAATCCTAAAACTCCATGCCAATATCTTTCGTAACTCGTGACTTCGATACTTTCGTTCCACTGCGCTCAGCTCCTTGTCATCAGAATCCCTGAAATGATGAAATGATCTGACGGCTCAGACATATCACGATCAACGGTTGACATTGAATCTCGACACCAACGGAATGGGTTCATCCAGAACTTATCCTCCCTACAACTCCTCTAGATTCTATGGTCCTCACAGCTTGATGAACTCTCCACAGCGAATTCTGACCATTCGTCCCTCCTTGACAGTTTTCTGTGAAATGAACCAAAGTTCTTCTACTAGAACTTGACTTCTGCGAGACGTTGTCAATCTCCGCCTCCCTTTGGGTACTTTCAAAGGTGTTAACCCTCCTGATATTTCTCTAGAAACTTCAAAGACTTGAAAGAACTACTGCATGCACTCCTTACGACAACCTCTCGAATACTCCTGGGTATTCGACCTCTCGACTCTGTGCACTCTCTACAACAACAGTCCTCAAATCCTTCCCTCAGTTGATAAGTCCTAAGATTTCAATTAGCTTGCACACACCTTGCACGGCTTTCTGTGCTTCACTTGCACTTCTGTTGGAATGAGAACAATGGCATCCCTCCTAATCTTTCTAAGATAAAACTCATAATCTTTGTCAATGCACACCTTGAGGACGCTTCACTGCACTCCTTGCTGGAACTTCTCTCACTCAGGAAGAGACACAATTGAAACTCATTATCCCTCTCTCTCTCAGACTTCATATACTTAGAATGAAATCATACATTCAACACAGAATAACAACAAAGGCATAAACAAAGAGAATAAACAACTATAAGCATACCATTCACCATGTATAAACATAGAACATCATAACACCATGAAATCTGATTCAAAGCTTCATATATTAATTCAAAGCTCTTGTACATGGATTCTTCTCTACAACTCTCTGCTACATCTCTCTCCTCTCTTCTATGCTAATGATACAATTCTACTACAATGATACAATGGTGAGGGTGTCTATACCCATTTTCCCTCCTACTCTCTAAACTGTCTAATCTTATTAATTCAAACCTACCTACTTTCATTAACTGGGCTTAAATTCCTTTTACATCGACAAATGAGAGCAAATCACTCATGATCTGTTTACATCCTCCAAGATATAAATGCAAGTACACCATCTTCCTAACTATTACATTAATATCCGCTCCCTTAAACTTTCAAAACATGAAAAACATGAAAAATGCGTGTTGCACTTTCCAGCTGTCCTTCCACCCCCACACTCGCTTGATTCCTTACAATGCTCCCGCATCATACTCCCTCACTTGAAAATTTTCATGAACTCCTGTTCGTGATCTCTTGCACAGTCTGTCCATGCTTCTGAATTTTTTCTTCATCTTCCCAGCTGGCATATTCAACTGGATATCCCTTCCACTTGACCAAGTATTTAAAATACTCCTTCCTCCTTGTCTTTTTGCTAATCCGCTTGTCGATTATGCTTTCCATCTGTGGATTTTCAGCTATAGGCATCTGTTTACTCCATTGAACCTTTGTCTATTCATCCTCTGCTCCTGCTTCTTCAGCTCTGTAAGGGTACAAATTTGCAACATTGAATATTGGTGAAATTTCGACCCCATCGGGTAATTCAATCTCATATGCATTTGCCCCAAGTTTCTTCATGACCTTGCATGGTCCGATATTTTTCATCTTCAATTTGTTATATGTCCCCCTTGGGAATATCTCCTTTCTTAGATGTGCAAGAATTAGATCACCAACTTCAAATTGAAGTTCTCACTTGTGTTGATCTGCTCTGCACTTGTATTCTTGGCTTGAACTCTGCAGTCGCTCCTTGACTCGGCTGTGAAGCTCCTTCATTGCTTCCAAGGATGATTTTAAGGATGGAAATTTATTTTAAAATTTAGAAAACTTGGCGAATCTTACTAATCCTTCATATGCCAACTATAAATGTTTGACGATATTTTTGTAAAAATATTCAAATTTCTAAGGATTTTATATAGTTTTTATAAAATTTTGGCGATTTTTAAGGTAAAATAATTTTATCCTATAAAATTTGGGTGAATCATTTTTAAAATAGCCAATCTCATTTTTGGAAAAACCATGGAAAATTAGCCCATGAGAAAAATTTAGCCCCTAAAATCATCTATGATTGCTTATGCAAAATTCTCTGCACTAGCACTTCTGAATTCATTTTGTTCCACATCTCCCAATTCAGAAAATCCCCTTGGCTGCATTTCATATACAATCTAGAATGGAATCTGCCTTGTGCTTTTGTTGACTGAAGCATTGTAAGCAAATTCCACCTGTGGCAGAATATGATCCCATTGACTATGGTGTTCAGTCACTAGGCTCCTCAGCAAATCTCCCAAGATTCTATTCACAACTTCTGTCTACCCATCCGTCTGAGGATGATACGCTGAGATAAATGACAAACTTGTCCCCAGCTTTTTCCATAAAGTCCTATAGAAATGTCCCACGAACTTGGTATCTCTATCCAAAGCAATACTCCTTGGCAAGCCATGAAGTTTGATGACTTCCTTGAAAAACAGGTTCGCAATATGTGTTGCGTCATTGGTTTTCTAGCATGGTATAAAATGTGCCATCTTTGAAAATATGTCGACTACCACAAATATTGAATTACAACCTCTTTGCATTCTTGGCAGTCCTAATACAAAATCCATGCTCACTACATCCCAGGGCTTTTCTGGTATGGGTAGTGGCTGGTATAACCCCGTGTTATGCCTTTTCCTTTTTGTGTGCTGACAAATTCTACATCTGTCTACAAATTTCTTAACATCACTCCTCATCCCTAGCCAAAAATATGAGCTATTCAATTTTGAGAACATCTTATCATGATCAAAGTGTCCGACCAATCCTCCACTGTGTTTTTCCTTCAATAGTTCTCCCTCATGGAGCATTTTGGAATACGTAACTGATTGCCCCTGAATAATAATCCATCCTGGATCATATATTCGGTCCATTGGGTTCTATCTCTGAGAACTAGATTCTTGGATGCCTCATACACTTCCTTAAAATCTGGGTCATCTCTGTACATCTCCTTGAGGTTATCAAAACCCAAAGTTTTGACTCTGAATTCCTGCATAAGCAAACATTTCCTGCTCAAAGAATCAACAACTTTGTTAGCAGTTCCAGAAATATGCTTAATCACAAAAGTAAAATTTTTCATGAATTAAACCCATTTAGCATGCTTTTGGATCAACTTTTCCTGTCAAGTCACGAATTGTAAAGCATGATTATCACTGTACAAAACAAACTCTTTAGGAACCAAGTAGTGCCTCCATTTCTCAGTGCTTGTATGACTGCATAAAATTCTTTGTCATATGTTGAGTATTTAATCTTCGCTTCATTCAATTTCTCGCTGAAGTATGTGATTGGTCTGTCATCTTGGCTCAAGACCGCTCCAATTGCAAACCCACTCTCATCACACTTGACCTAGAATGTCTTGCTAAAATTAGGCAAAACCAAAATTGGTTGCTTCGAGATCTTCTTCTTCAACAGGTTGAAGCTCTTCTCTGCTTCTTCTGTCCAATGAACAGATTTATGTCTTTTCTTCACCGTATCCATCATTGGTGCGCTAATTCCACTAAAATTTTGGATGAATTTCCTGTAGAAACTAGCTAAACCATGGAAGCTTCGAAATTCAAACACACTCTTTAGCGATGGCGATTTCTTAATTGCTTCTACCTTTTCCGGATCCATCTTCAACTCATTTGCAGAGATAAAAAAACCCAAATAAATGAGTTTTGTCCTCATAAATGATGATTTCTTCATATTTATCAGCAACTTCTCTTGTTGCAATCTCCTCATCACTACAGCTAAATGCTCTAAGTGCTCTACTTCTGTCTTGCTGAAAATCAATATATCGTCAAGATATACAATGATGAATTTTCCAATGAAATCCTTCAAGACTTCATTCATTAGTCTCATGAAAGTACTGGGTGCATTTGTTAAGCCAAACAACATAACGATCCATTCATGCAACCCTTCATTCATCTTGAATGCTATCTTCCATTCATCACCTTCTCTCATGCGAATCTAATGATATCCACTTTTCAAATCATTCTTTGAAAAAAATCTTGCTCCACTCAAGAAATCCATCAAATCATCCATCCTCGGTAATGGAAATATGTATCTGATGGTGATCTTATTGATCGCTCTTGAGTCTTTACACATTCTCCAGCCTCCATCTTTCTTTGGGCTTGTTAACTCCCAAAACGAAACCGTCCTTTCGGTCGAGTTTTGGGTGGATATCATAACTTTCAGTAGTAGCTTCAAGTCATTTTTGAGTTTTTTCAGTTCAGAAAAATTTTGGTTTTTGGTGTGTCTTAGGAAATAATCGAAAATAAAGTCTTCTATTTCGAAAATATGACTGTTTGCTTTCAACAGATAACGTCATGTTTCAGCGCCTATTGTGTGCTGTGGAAAGCGATAGCTTTCAACAGCTAACAGCGTTGTTTCATCAGTTCAAGGTGCTTTGGAAAGTAACGAGGCACGAGAAGCTCAACAGACAGTTCGCACGTGGCACGATACAGAGAATACTTGCTTTCGCGCTAAGAATTTTTTTAAATGATGTGGCACGTGGTTTTGCTTTCCACAGCTAAAGTGAGTTTTCATATCAAAGGGTGCGTTGTGGAAAGTATTCACTTTCCGCAGCTAACAGGGGTTTCCGAAGGGTTCGCATGCTGTGGAAAGTAGCAAGCGAGCCTGATGACAGGGATATTCTCCAAACGCCGTAGCTGCATAAAACACGGTTCACGTGCTCATTTTCCACGCATGCACGAAATAATGAAGTGATCACCCCACGTCACAACAAGATCCGAGACATGCGCTGGTGGAAGCAAGCAATCATGGTAGTTCAAGCTCGTAGGACGGGATATGACAGAAATTTGAAATCTTTCCAGAACCGACGCGCAACTATGATCACACCAAAAATGGCAAGTTCATGTCCGGCGACGCAGGTACAGATGAGGTTTAGAGGGTCTGAAACCATCAAATTAGGTAAAGTCGGTATTTCACAGGTTATTTCCAGAGTACACCGAAGGTTTGTATTTCACCCAACACAGAGGAGAAGCCGAGACTGCTTTCAACAGCACAGGACAAGGGTTCGAGCAAAAATTTGCAGAAATCACAGTGGCCGAGTGACAGAGTTATAAAACGATGAAGAAACGTGGTGGATTCCTGTTAAAACGAGAACTCAACGATTTATGTTTTCTGGAATCGCATCCCGGGGTTCAAAGATGTTTTGCAAACGCAGGTTGCATGGAGTTCATGAACAGATTGCAGAATGGGTATCATCAAGCCATAGCTGAGGCCTTTGCAATGTCATTCGATGGTAACAAAGCTCGTGTGGGTTCTGTCAAAATCAAAGTCGATGAGAAGTTTATTGCAGAAGCTACAGGGTTACCTCTGACCGGGCAAAAATGGTTCAAAACCACGGCTCTGAAAAAGCAGGATTTCAAATTCTATCTGAAAGATGGATACAAACATAAGGCCTGGGCTAAAGGAATGCTGATCTCATACCTGGACGAAGAATGGAAACTTTTATTCAAAGGTATTCAGTTATATATCACATCTGAAGGTAGATACGACAAGCTAATGATGTATCATTTTAAATTGATGGACCATTTTTCAGGCAGAACTCCAATCA
>JASDQU011178833.1:0-23665 GCA_032191745.1 Picea mariana
ACTTTTTTATACAGACTCCAAATGTAGTGGGACCACTTCCATTGTAAATAGTACAGACTATAGTTTCTTGTGTGTGATTTTAGAATTAGATGTTAAATATTGAGCGCGGGGCATGCTGTACAAGTTGGGTCTTTTGAACAGACCAGAATTGAATAAAGTCTACCATTCTTTCTATAACCTCTTTTTGAGGAGGATTCAAGGAGTGAAAATTAGAGGAGTTTCAGAGAATACATTGAGTAACATTATCTACAGGATCAGAGTGCTCCAAGAATTGAATAATTGCAGAAATTGAAGAAGTCTCAGAAAGCATTATCAAGTTCTATGTGATGATTGGTTGATGGTGATGATTTAATGTAAAGTTTTATTATCTCTCATATATTCTTGGGTGGAAGGAAGGAGCAAGGATAGGGAGTTCAAATATCTCTTGATATTGGAGGATTGTATCTTCCTCTTGGAGGTTTATGCCTCCCTTTACATTTGGAAGCTGTAGCTACCTTTGGAAGTCATTACTTCCCTTGAACAAAAAACTATTGATTATTTCTCATATATTGTGCATGGTATATTGTGGTGTATTGGTGTAACTCTTATACTATTATTCATTTCTCATTGGATATAATTGAATGGTTTACGTATAAGTTGAAAAAGGTTTTTAAATTGTACTGGATACTGATTCACCCCCCTCTCAGTATCAATAGTAGATTGGTATGTAAAGGATATGCACAAATTGAAGGAATCGACTTTGAAGAGTCATTTTCCCCAGTCGTCAGAATGGAAGAAATATAATTGCTTTTAGCCTATGCATGCTCCAAAAATGTTAAAGTATATCAGATGGACGCAAAATTATCTTTTCTGAATGAGAAACTTGAAGAAGAAGTCTACATTGAACAACCAAAAGGATTTCAGTTGTCAGAGAACGCAGATTATGTGTGTAAATTAAAGAAGGCCTTGTATGGTCTAAAACAGGCTCCTAGAGCGTGGTAATCTAGAATGGATAAGTATCTGTAGCAGGCAGGGTTCAAAAAAGGAAGTGCAGACAACAACCTCTACATCAAGGTAAGTGAAGGTGATATTTTATTAATTGAAGTTTATGTTGGTGATATTATTTTTGGTAGTGATGATGACAGGTTAAGCTAGAAATTTGCAAAAGATATGCATAATGAATTTGAAATGTCATTATTTGGAGAACTATCATTCTTTTTGGGACTTTAGATACGTCAAAGCAACCAAGGAATATTTACTTCTTAAACCAAGTATATCAAATAAATGCTAAAGAGGTTCGGAATGGAAGATTGCAAACCAGTTATCACTCTCATGCAAACCAGTTGCAAGTTGAGAAAATATGATGATTCAAAGTCTATAGATTAGAGGAAATACATGCCAATGATTGGCAACCTACTATATGTGACATCATCCAGACTTGATGTAATGCAGGTAGTTGGACAAGTGGCATGATTTCAAGCAGCACCAAAAGAGTCACATGTGTTAGCAGTGAAGAGGATTTTCATATATCTCAAAGGAACATAAGAGTTTGGATTATAATATCCAAAAGGAAAGGATCTATCACTTATTTCCTAAATATATGAAGATTGGGTAGGTTGTATTGATGATCGATGAAGCACCAGTGGAACAACGTTCTACTTAGGTGAGTGTTTCGTATCATGGCTAAGCAAGAAGCAATCATCAATATCTTTATGTACAACCGAGATAGAGTATATTGCAACAACGTGATGTTGTGCACAGGTTCTTTGGATGAAACAAACTTTGACAAATATACAGGTTGAGTATGATAAGCCCATTCCAATCTATTGTGATAATAAAAGCACCATCAGTATCTCGAATAACCCGGTGATGCACTCCAAGACGAAGCACATTCCAATCAAGTATCAATTTCTATGGGAGCAGGTTGCAGAAAAGAACATCAGAGATGAGTATGTGGGCACAAAAGAACAAGTGGTAGACATATTTACAAAAACACTTCCATGGGAAGCCTTTGAATATCTTCGCCAAAGACTTGGAATTATTTCCACTCCAAAATGAATGATTTTTGAATGCTTATCTTATATGTATTAGATGTACATGAGGAAGCACCATAAGAGGACAGTTCAGTTAGAGGGAGCAACCCCAGATGGAAATATAACTTTTCCATTGATGACAAAGGGGGAGAGATTTATCAAATGCAGAGGACAGGGGCATGGTTTGAGGGGGAGAATATTTATCATATGAAAATGACAGAGGCATGGTTCCATGGGGAGGATGAGTGATATGATTTTAGTATTGCATTAGAGTGTTACCATCAATGCCAAAGGGGGAGAGTGTTGATTAAGGTTGGTTGTCATTGATGTTAAACCTTGAAGAAATCCCTATGACACAAAGGTTTGGGTAATCGAATGAAATTTTTTTGATGTAAATATGACTCATTACTGTATTTTCATGGTTGATAAGAAGTAAATATGGATGAACTCCAAAGTGGTCCCCTTATGGTGAAAGCCCTCATGGGAAGACACTTTGCGGAGTAAGAGAACCCATGATTAATTATGGAATAATGAAATGAAGGACAATGAATTTGTCAGTTAAACTATCCTATATGGATATTTCTTTTCATGCCATTTATGGTGGTATGTGGAATGTCACATAACTCCTCACGGTTAGAGAGTTATGATCATGTGAAGTTGGAGAACCCTAGTTTGGGTAATGGACCCAAGTTTGTTTCATGGATAACTATATGCTTTTTTTTATATTTGAAGGTAATACTATTATATATGGATGGTACATGTCATTCCATTTCTGGTGGTATGTCGAACATCACATAACTCCTCACGGTTTGAGAGTTATGGCCTTACGAAGTTGGAGGACCCTCTTATGTCATCTAGAAGCCCCAAAAGGTCAAAGAAGTTAAAGTGGTTTAAGAGATTTTAGAAGGTAAATAACAAAGTGAAGTGATGAGTGTACTATAATTCAAAGTGAATAAAAAATAAATTATTTAAATAATAAATTTAATGGAGAAATTAGAAGTGGGTTAACCCTAAAATAAGGAAAGTGGGCAAAGTGACCTAGAAGATGTTTTTAAGGAAGCTACTTGGAGAGTATAAATAAGAGACAATGCTCTCTCATTTAATAAACACTTGATAATATTGAATACCTATAGGTGTTTGAGTTAACTAAAGTATATATAAGCCAAATTTATGAGTAAAGTGAAGAAAAGAAGGCCAGAATTCAAGGAAGGATAAATTCTTTTGATGATGTTTTCTAAGGTATGTTTGTTTTTCAGGTCATCTCACCATTTTCGCAATAATTTTTTTTCTAGAATGATTCAGACCATGAAATTTCTATGCCAATGAGGAAACATATGAAAATATCTATGTTAAAAAAATCATCTTGTGGGTCATTGAATTTTTGGAGTTACACTCCGTGGAAAATACGGTTTGTGGCTAGTCCTGAAACTAGTCAAAAACAGGTGTTTCAGGTAAAAACGTCATAAATTCTTCATAATAGATCCAAATTTAGTAATACCAAATGTGTTGGTTAGAGTAGAGTCTATAGTATTCTGTGTAACAGTTTGAGATCAATTCAACAAATATTCCGTGGGGGGCACGCTCTACAAGGTCTCTCTCTAGAATAAACCAGAATTTAGCAAGGTGTGCCATTTTTGCCATAACTCCTTTTCTAAGAGGTTACAATTAGTGACACCTAGAGGAATTGCAGAAGACACACTAAATAACATTGTGTATAACTTTCAAATATTTATTCATTATAGGTACAAAGTTATGATTATTTCAAGTTAGGGTTGTTGACTAATCTAAAACTAGTCTTGTGAGACTAAAGAAACGTTTGATGAAAATGCTAGCCTCTTGTTGTTAAATTTAAGGAAGGTTTGCAGGTATGTGATCATACACACTAGGTCTATTACAAAGTTACAGATCATATTTAGATGATGAAATTGATGAGGGATTTTGGTTGAGGTACAAGTTGGGTACATCGTTGAGACAAGTAGTTGATGAGTTGGCACATACATGAGGTGTATAGTTGATGATGTTGGTACATATTGATGAGTCATATTTGATGAGTACTTGACACATGATTTGTACATACTTGGTACATGGTTGGTTTCACTTGTTTATGGTATAGGTTGATTACAGATTGTTTGGTACAGGTTGGTACATGGTTGATGTACTTGTTTATGGTACAGGTTGATTACAGGTTGAGGTATAGGTTGATGCATGGTTTAAATTTATTGGTACATGTTTACAGTGATATATCTCACAATGATAGTGTGACAGTGGTTCCATCATTCTACTTCTACTTCAGGGCGGTTGGACGGGGCAAGGACAGGTGGTTGTTTCCACCTTTTGGTTGTAGCCGGAGAACATAGAGGGTTGTAGCCTCCTTCTAGTTGTAGCTAGAGAATTGGGGATTTGGAGTTTCCCTCAGGTTGTAGCCTGAGAAACTAGGGGGTTGGAGCCTCCTTCTAGCTGCAGCTGGAAAAAAAAGGAAGTTGGTGCTTCTAATGAATGTAATTCTTCAAGACATATAAGATAAAGCATTTTGTGGTTTTATCCCGATTTGGGTTTCCACGTAAAACAATCGTGTACTGTGTATGTGTGTGATTGTTCATTTCTTATTGATCATTATTGGATAATAATTCTACATTGATATAACACTTTGATTATTTGGAGAAAAAGGATTATAATTACGCTATTACTGATTCACTCCCCCTCGTAGTAATCCAATAAAAATCCCATCAAGGAATCTCCTTATCCCAGCTATGTTTTGTTCTTTGTTGTTAAAATTGTGCCATATATCTTCACGTTGTAACTTCTATCATGCCCCCTGATTGATGATCCCCTTTTTCTTTTTCCTTACATTTGCATGCAGGCTCGTACCACCCAAACGCATTGCAATTCTATCCTTCAACCCAACTTTTTTCAGCGTTATTTAAATTCCAGCGCTATTAATCTTTTATGTTTAATCATTTGGTGTGCCTGCATTTAATCTTTTCCTTCAAACGTTTACTGTGCTTATATGTTGATTTTAAATTCCCAAAGTTTCCAGCATTATTAAATTTACAATGTTTACTATAGTTAAAATTCTAATTCTAAATAAAAAGAAAATGCATTAAAAAAGAAGAACATTGTAGTTTGTAAAACTATAGCCTACTTTTATATCCTTCTTTTTTCTTCAATAATAACACCTTTAGGTATTTTTTTTTTAATGAAAATTAACTTATATTAGTGAATATAATAGGTCTTTTACAAAATCTTCTAACTAGACCAAAACTTTAAAGTCCTTCTTCCAAGACTAAAAGGACATGAGTTATGAGCGCATTACAAACTTTCAGTACACTACCACCTAAAATCTGTAAAATATAGCCATTGTTTTACATATCAAAATACAAAAAGCTAGTTTGCATCCTTGCAACATTGATCTATTTCAAAATATACAACAACCATTTTTGCATCCATGCAACAATGATCTATTGATTGATAGTTATTCTTTCAAAATTTTATGGTTGTCCTTCTGTAACCAGTGCAAAATAAATTCCATCCTCATCTAGTCTCAATGCATCCTTTGATAGTTGATCAACTTCCTTGTTATAAGCTTTGTATATATGTTGATATTTGAGTTGTTGAAAACTCCCGCTCAACATTCTAATTTTTTTCATCCAAGGCTGCAAAGAGATCACCAGTAAGTTATTATCATTAGTAAACCAATTGATAATAATCTTTGAATTGCCTATGAGTTATAATCTTGTAACCTTTTTATAACTTGCAAAATATAAAATGCACCACAAGCCTAGGAGTTCACCCCTAGTATTAGACCAGGTTGGTTCCTCTACCACAATTCATTTTTGTCTGAAATTACCTAGAACGAGACATTTTAATATAGCTCCAACCCCACATTTTGTGCCCTTATCTTGTGAGGCTCCATCAAAAAACCCCACTGCAAAATTCCAATCAAGAATGGGAGGCATATCAATCCTTCTAAACTTGGTAACCTATAAGACTTTTAATTCTCCTAAGTCCTATAGAATACAGTTCCAAACTCTCACCATATTAGGAGGAAGATATTCAAATATAACCAAATTCTTGTGTTTGCAAACCTCCCAACAAATAAAGCAATGGATTTCTTTCCCAATTTCCTTCTTTCTTATCCAATTTTGCAAGCAATCAACAATTTGTCGTCCTTCCTAAGTACTGAATAATTTTAATTCCTTTAAGATTGATTTTCTAACACCTTTGATGAAATTGCACTCCACAAAAAGATGAGACATTGTTTCCTCACTAATCCCACACAAGACACATCTACTCAGCCCATTAAAAGCTCTTTTGTTCAAATTTTCCTAAGTAAGAATTCTTTGTTCAGGCATTAACTAGATAAACAATTTGACTTTTAAGGGTAGCTTCCATTTCTAGAGTTCATTATACAAGTAAATAGGTTCTTCTTACATAACCTCCAACAATTGAACTTTGTAAGCTTGATTGGCATTAACTTGTCCCCTTTTTGTATCTCGGGACCATAGTAAGGTATATTTTTCATTATTTAGTACAAATATTGAACCAACTAAGCCCTTAATAAAATCATTCCATTCATATTTTTGTTCACCTTCCATCCCTAGAGTCTTAGCATTTTTCCATCTTGAAAGATTTGGAACTTCCATCTCACTAGACCCATCTTGTGCAAGGAATTCAATCCCTTGTGCCTTCAATTTAAAAATAAGATTCCTTGACAATTTGTAATAAGAGCATGACCCAACCATAGGATCAATACCAATTCTAATATCCCTCCCATTACCAGGTTTCCAAACTAACCAATCTGTTATAATAGATAAAGATGAGGTGAATGCTCTCCAAAAGTTTGAAGTACCTGTCCAATTTTTCCTACCTTGCATGAACCACTCCTTCACATTTTTCTTCTTAAGATATTTTTTAATTATTACATCATGTCATAGACTAGGCACCATAAGGCATATCCACATACTTTTAGCTACCAAATTTTTTCCAAAGGAAACAATATTTTTTATTACCCACCCACCAGTGTTTTTTAGTTTTGCAATCTTTTTCCAGCTTACCAAGTGCATCCATTCATTAAATTTTTTACCAATCCACAAGAAACTAAACATTCTCATTCTTGTATTGTTTAGAACACTTTTTTTTTATCTTAGCCAAAGAAATACAGTATGCAACAATGCTTTCAAGGACAACTTTTACCAGTATGACCCTTCCCCCTAAAGAAAGCCACCTATGACACCAATTCAGAATTCGTTTTTCAATTTTTTTCTCCAGCCAATTCCAATCAGCTCTAGAATAACAGTTTGGTTTTAAAAAGAACTTTAGGTACTTAAAACCATCATCTACTAGCTTTACTACAAAGGGAAAGAGCTCTTTCAACAAAACAAGTTCTTCAACTTCCCATCCTACTTCTAAAAAAACAGACTTCTATGGACTAAAAACCATCCCTGTCGCCTTGCAAAAAAGGTCCAATACCTCATTAAAAACTTTCCACTCAGAAATGCTTCCACTCCCAAAAATAATTACATCATCCAAAAACATCAAATGTGTAATGCATAACCCTCTGCCCACATGTATACCATCGGTTTTCTTAACCCTTACCTACTCCTGAATGGTTGTACTTAACCCTTCTACAATAAGGAGAAAAAGTAAAGGGGATAAAGGGAAGCCTTTCCTTAAACCCCTTGTACTCTTAAAGAACCTAGTGGGTTTACCATTGATCAACACAACAAAGTTTGCAAAAGACACACACCCAAAGATCCAGTCAGTATATTCTAAACTCATACCCACCTGTAATAAAACAAGCCTTAGAAAACCCCAGTCCACTCTATCATAGACATTTATCAAATCCAATTTTAGGACCAGCGCCTTGATGTTTTTTACATTTATACTATGTAAGGCTTCCTATACAACTCCAACAGCATCAGTGATTTATCTGTCCTCAAGGAATCCAAATTGTTCCTTTGAAATACCAACAGATAGTGAGGTTTTAATTCTAACAACAATAATTTTAGTAATTATCTTGTAAACCAAATTGCATAATGCAATTGTTATAAAACCTCCAAAGGAATCTGGTTTATCACTCTTTGGTATAAGTGCAATAAAGGTAGCATTCAAGGTATCACTCTTTGGTATAAGTGCAATAAAGGTAGCATTCAAGGCACCGAAAACTCTACATATCCTCCTAGTCTCTTCCACCATCTCTAATATATCATTACCCAAAAGATAAAAAATAAAAAACAGAAACAATTCAGCAGCCCATCCATCCGGCCCAAGACTTTTTGAAACCTTAAAACCTTTAAGAGCTGTCATTATTTCTACTAAAGTCACTAGCTGAGCCAGTCTCAGTCCTTCTTCCACTGAAAACATCCTCGGATAATTTCTTAAAACTGCAAGTTGGTAAGATATGACAATGTTATCGTGTGCCTTAAAACCATTGTGGAAATAGTCCACTATTTCCTTTTGTAGTTCTAGATTATTACTGATTATTGTTCCATCATCCTTGGTAATATTCCAAATTATATTGATTTGTTTTCTGGAAAT
This sequence comes from Picea mariana, assembly GCA_032191745.1. Classification (NCBI taxonomy): domain Eukaryota; kingdom Viridiplantae; phylum Streptophyta; class Pinopsida; order Pinales; family Pinaceae; genus Picea; species Picea mariana. Next base: position 8,550 of record JASDQU011178833.1, read on the forward strand.
TTCAAAAGCATGAAAAAATTTAGTATTCCTTTCTCCGGAAGCCAACGAGTTTACCCTACTCTTTTTCCTCCAAGTTTCCTCCTCATGTCCTAATAAGACCAATTTTCTCTTTTTTTTTTCTATCACCAACTCCTTATCTTCATCATTCTCAAATCCCCCAAGGAGAAATCAATGTATAATGTATCCAAATCCAATTCTAACAGTACCATTTCTTCCTTTGCTTCATCATTTTTCTTTCTTTTCCAGAATATCACCAATAACTGAAGTAACATAATCTTTTTAACCAAAGAATCCATAGGGTTTAATAACTCTGTTCCGGTCATACTAAATCAAAGAAATCAATGTACCCCACTATTTTGAAATTATTTTGAAGGTTGAGGATGAACGTTTAGATTAGGGCATTATGCCCTACTCACCTCCTGGTATCACCTCCAGGTGCCCCCACTGTTTTGAGAGTCAAGGATGGACGAAGGAGAGCACGTGGATTCCGGTCAACTTAAAGAGACGTGAATGCCCTCCCAATTTCCTCATTTGTTTTACTTATGCCATTCAGCATAATTTTTTTGTTTCTCATTAAATAGTTCAGGATTAGTTTGAGGTTGCAGCAAAAGCGTTAAGTCTATTTGATACTGTCTGTATATGAACTTTATTGAAAAAATACTTTGCATTCAAACTCTCTTCATTATGAGATGCCAGAGGAATATGAATGTTCCACTCCTGTGTTTGGCACTAGCGATGATTTCATTATCGATATTTGCAACGAAAGCAAACTGCACAAACGTTCCACGAGATGCTCAACTCCTCTTAGCAATAAAACAAACTTGTAATTACGTGTCACTGGATGACTGGGTCGAACCGTCCATTAATAACTTCTGCAACTGGACTGGTGTCACCTGTGACCAGAAGAATCGACGGAACGTAGTGGCTTTGAATCTGCAAAACAAGAGCCTCTCAGGTTCAATCCCACCGGAGTTGGGCGACATCCACCTCTTGGCATCGCTCAACCTTTCCTACAATAGTTTCTGGGGTTCCATTCCTTCTTCCCTCTTTGGAGGACTTAATTCCTCGCTGTCCACTCTCTCGCTTGCCCACAACCGAATCACTGGCACCCTTCCCACGAACCTCTTCAATGACACTGCTATTCAGTATCTGGACTTTTCGTTCAGCAACCTCACAGGCTTCGTTCCTCCTCGACTTGGCCTTCTGTCCAATCTCCGCCATCTCAACCTCCGCCAGAACAACTTTGGGGGTCCGATTCCGCTGGAGCTATCTAACTGCACAAAGCTTACTGTCCTAGACTTGTGTTTGAATTTTTTATTGAACGGAACTATACCTGCAAAGTTGGGTTTGTTGTCTATATTAGAAAACCTTTGTTTAGATGTTAACGATCTCACGGGGACGATTCCCATATCGATTCCTTCCAACTGCACTCAACTGCGGGTGTTGATGATTGGAAACAATCACATGTCCGGTGGAATCCCTGCAGAATTGGGAAAATTACGGTACCTGGAGAGACTTTACATAGAACTGGCTAACTTCCAGGGTCCAATACCTAGCGTTCTCGGGAACATTACGACACTCAAAGTCTTCGCCCTTTATGAGAACTCTCTGACGGGCACAATATCCAAATCTCCTGGACAACTCTCCAATGTTTATGATTTTGTGATAAGATCTAATTTCCTCATGGGCTCCCTTCCGCCCGAGCTCGGTAATCTTACCAACGTCCAGTACATGCATCTGCGAGACAATTCGCTAACGGGAAGTATACCCAGCGATTATGGCCGTTTAAAATCAGTCAGCAGATTCCAGGCACAAGGAAACAATTTGAGCGGATGGATTCCTGCGGAGCTAGGTAACTGTTCCATCTTGGCCCAGCTTTGGCTCCAAATAAATCGGCTAAGCGGGCTTATAGCAGAATAGCTAGGAAGTGGGTTGACTCAGCTTGGCAGCCTGTATCTCGACCACAATCACTTGAGCGGTACAATACCAAAGAGCCTCTCCAACTGCACTAACCTGCAAGACTTGAATCTCGGCTACAATCGTCTTCGAGGTGAAATACCTCCTGCTGTTGCGAATCTAAGGCATCTAGTACAATCATTTTCTATGCCGCATAATCTGCTTACAGGCAACATTCCCGTCGAGATCGGAGGCATGATTCTTGTTACCAACATAGACTTTGCAGGGAATTTGCTGAGTGGTCAGATTCCCACTAGTATGGGAAGCTGCGTGAAGGTCCTGCATCTCAACATTTCCGGCAACCGCTTTGAGGGACAAGTTCAGCTATGGCTTCCGAGTAAGCTAATTAGGGAGAAATTCAGGTAAAAAAATGGCTTTTCAGGTTAAAAAAATGGCCTGAATCCGGTCAGATTTTCGGGGTAGCCTGAATTTGGTATGGATGAAAGTTCCATGCATTTCAAAATCTTATCCCAAGAGTTTTGCCTCATTTCAAACCAATCCAGATGCTTAGAAAATCAATCAAACTTCTAAATCGACCAAAAATTCAAAACTGCATCGCCTGAAAACATGCCAAAAAAATAACTCGGGAGGGAAGATTTCTCCCAAGTTATCCCACTCCTGGCTTGGATCCATGATCCATGATCACTCTTACCGATTTGGATCTTTCCGACAATCAGTTGTCCGGTTCAATACCACCTTACCTCGGCGACGTGGAAACTCTTCGTTCTCTGAATGTCTCCTACAACCATCTGTCCGGCCCAATTCCAAACAAGGGTGTGTTCTGAAATCTTACAGCCACTTTTTTTCTTGGAAACGATGGTTTATGCGGGCCTATCCTTTGTATAGATTGCCCTGCAGCTTCGGGCCCTTCCTCACCCTCCAGACTTACCAAAGGTAAGAAGTTGGCCATCATCTTCTCCGCCTTGGCATTTGGCGGGATCATAGCAGTAGCCTCGTTATTCTGTTCTATCCGTACCTGAGCCAAGTCAAACAAGGGGAATACTATGAATTCTGATAGAATCTCAGACAAGGCCAACCCGATAAAATTGATGACCACAACCAAGCTCTACGAGGCAGCTGGAGGATTTAGTCCACAGAATATAATTGGTTCTGGGAAAACAACAACAGTCTATAGAGGTTGCCTTCCTGATGGAAAAGAGGCTGTCATTAAGATATTCAAAGGGGATGCAAGCATCGAGTCATTGCATGGTAATCTAATCGCTGAATTGCAGGTATTAGCCATGACGCGACACCGAAACCTAGTTCGAGTGTTGGGTTATTGCAATAGCCCCGACATGACCTCGTTGGTTATGGAGTATATGTCGAATGGAACCTTGGCGAGGCAAATAAAGAGAAAACACTCGACTGGGAATGTGTCGTGAGTATCGCAGAGGGCGTCGCGAATGGATTGCTTTATCTTCATGAAGAGGGTGTAGAACCTATTCTTCATTGTGATCTCAAGCCCTCCAACATCTTGCTTGATTTCGGCCTCAAACCTGCAATTGTTGATTTTGGGCTCTCAGCAATTTTGAAATATGGCAACATGAGCAACGGATTCAGTACCTCAAACATTAGGGGCTCCATTGGTTACATGGGACCAGGTACACAAAATTGGAGTAGACCAAATTGCCCCTCTTACTTGGTCAATCTGATTTCAGTTCTGATTACGGAAGTTCAATCCTGCACATGCTGCTTGCCTTGTCTGTTTCAGAGTATGCAGCTTGTTCGAGAATCACCTCAAAGGTTGATGTATACAACCATGGAATCCTCCTCCTAGAAATGGTGAGTGGTAGAAGCCCAATATGTGAGATGTTTTTGGACGGAATGACCACACTTAGACAGTGGGTGGTGGAGGCCATTGGTGATGGAAATCCATTGAGAGTTGTTGCTACTCAGCTTCTGGAACGAAGTGCATCCAACGAGTACTCGATTGAAGATGAGACGATTAAATTTCTGAATTTAGGTTTGGCTTGTAGCTCAGATGCACGTGGTTACCGTTTTGAGTACAACGAACAACTGAGTTAAATCATTTGTATTGTCAAAATGAGAGGAATGAATGTATCCATGGCCTCCAAGAGCATCATCCTCCGCCTCTGAGTACTCAATTATATATGTACATATTAGAATGTATAATCTTAATTTATAAGTTGTATTGTAGTAGTTTAAGGTGAAATGATTGTAACAACTGCTACATAGAAAACTTAATACTATAACTTGTATGGATCCCATAACCACTTTGTATATCGATTATGTTGTGTTATTATTTTTAACAAGTGCAACTTATATTGTCTTATAAGATTTTATTAATATTGTATATAGTTGAAGAGAGTAGGAAAAACAAAACACATAATCAAAACAAGACTGTGTGAAACTGTAATGGAGATGTGGCAAGAAGCATGAAGCACATGTGGTATCCATGCAGTAAATGACACGTGGCATGTAGAGCTCTATTTATTTTTTGAAAGTATATAACAAAATAGAATTTGTGCATAGTGGAAGATAAAAATTTATGACGACACAAATATAAAAGGAGATAAAAAACAATTTAGTTTCAAATATATTAAATAAGTTACAAGTTCCTTGAAATTTAAATGCATTTGTCATATAGAGAGGTGAAAGATAAAAATGTATGAAGACATAAATATAAAATGAGATAAAAAAAATAGTTTTATTTGAAATATATCATAAAATAAAAGTTTGTTACATATTCCTGGAAATTTCAATGCGTTTGTCATATAGACTGGGATTGGGGCTCCCGTGGACCATAAGAAAAATATGTACAAGAAACAATACTGTAGAAAGAAGAAGTGGGCGATGGTAGAGTGCAATACCTGGAATTTTTTTTTGAAAGGTATCAGTTTTTGGCTAGACATTTCTATTTTAAAAGTGGAATAACTGGGTTGATAGACAAAGCAGGATGCGATCAGTAGACTTGCAGTGATGGTACATATGAGCCCTTTTTATATTTTCTTGTGGATGCCTTTTCATTGATGTCGTCGGCGACTGTTGGAATCGTGGCAACTGCTTGTTGCCTTTCGTCGGCGACCTGCTTCAATTCCCTTTCTAGCCATTCTTCAATGTAGCTTCTCATTGGGGTGACGTTGATCTCATTCCAGATTTTTATGTTGAAAAGTTCATTTTCTAATTCCCCGAAGTCGATAGAAAGATTACATAGTGCCTCAACAATTTCCTCATTCTCTACTGAATACTCAACTTGCCAGTCGTCGACGTGATCTTGACCATATTCAAGGATGCTGTAAAACTTTTCCAAAGACAATGCCTTAAACATAACAACTTGTTTATCGAAGTCTTGCCTAGTTAAGGGAAAGGAGTTGACGATTAAGTTGGGGTCTTGGAAGTCGTTGGTCCTTCCGGCTAAGTTTATTCTGGACAACCTTCTGAATAAATTTTCTTTCTTTGATATGGCTTGTTCACATGACTGAACAATGAGATGCAGGTTCTTCACTTTTTCTTTCGAGCATGCATTTAATTGACCGATCTGGTTTTTAGATGGAAGATCTTGTTGTCTTCTTTTTGTTTCTGTCATGTTGTTGACAATGGTGCCAAAAGGAAGGACCGTGTTTAAATAGAAATTTCCTTCATCTTTTAACTCTGCCTCCAAATGTTTGAGCAAACTATGTTCCCTAGTTCCAAGGGAAGTGATGGTTTGTGATGTTTCCCAGGCCTTAGTAACCAGTTCCATTCTTTTCTTGATATTACTCTCCACATATATTCTACAGTAAGCAAGGATACTGGAGGATCCTTTTAACTTGGCTATAGGGGTGGTAGGCATGGCTATTGCCAAAGGATTGGCAAGCAATTATATAGGAATCAAAGCCTCTTCAAATTCCTTGACCCGGTCCTTTAGTCTAGCATTCTCGGCCTCGATGCCTCCAATGGAATCATGAAGTGCATCTCTACTCACTATGTGAAGTTGAAAGATTTGGGATGACTGCATGTTTGCAAGGTTAACCTCTGAACGAGATTTTCCTTTCTTATTTTTCACATTTTTTTTCAATAATCAATTTTTTGGACTAGCTATCAAAAACAACTCTCTGGAACACGAAGGATTCATATTCGTCAAAATTTTCGGTATCAGATATGTCTATTGGACGACTATGCTAGATGGCATCTCTGGGATGATCAAGGTAGCGGATTATGCTCTCCAGATCAGACTCAAGTTCCATGTTCTCACTCTGAATTTCAGGCTCTTTTGCCTATCCCACATTTTTTTTTCTCTTCTTCTCTACTAGAAGCTTGTGAGAACTATCAATTTTAAAGTGAGGAGGGTCTTTATCTCCTCCTCCATTTGAGTAAATCTGAGTTGTTTTATTGTTGTGGTGGGCCATTGGAGCGATGCTCCAAGATGTCGTACTTTTGGGAGTGTTATTTGTCGGTTGAAAACTCTTGTCACCGGGGCCTTTTCCCTGTTGCATGTACAATTTAGTGTTTCTTTGCAGTGTGTCTAGGTCGTTGGCATCAGAAGTAGGAGCATTGCTGCCAGTGTCTCTATTTTCAATCAGGTGATTTTTGAAAAAACAATTTCTGAAGCCAAGTGTTTGTAAATGTTGTAGAATTTTTTTATCGGGGTCGAACCCTCTTAGGCTTTCATCGTATCTCAGGTTCAATCTACTAGAATGTGGTGCGAATTCGTTAATTTTGTTGACGTTCTTCAACACGAAGTCCATGACTTTCTAAGGAAGAGGAATGAACTATTTTTTTCTCTTCTCTTGGAATAGATGCAACCAGTAGTTGTATTATCGTGCTACTTCTGTAAAAAACATTATGTATGTAATGTGACATGGAAGGAAAGCAGGTTTTTCCCTGGAGCCAAAACTCCTTATCACAATGTAATTATCCAAATGTTCAAGTGTCCCCTTCCTGTCCAAAAAACTAGTTGCATGTTCAGATATGCAGAGAGCATATTCTCCTAACAACAAAACTTTGAAAAGAGACACAAATCCATTAAAAACCTCATAAAAAGAGTGGGAGGCCTTCTGCTTCCACAAGGCCTATTACTAGAATGTTACTGGGTCAAATTCCCAGTTGACATTCTTGGACAGAGACAATTCTGGAAACTGACAGCAATGTGTTATCATAAAAACTAAGTAGGATGATATATAAAATTTCTTCTCCCTTTTGAAGCTTGACAATTGGGAACATATTTCATGGGAAATTAACTTGCCCCAATAAAAAATGGCTTTTTCCTTGACTGTGAAATGCAAAATATAAAGAGCCATCCAGGAAATAGTTGTTGTGGACTCCTGTCTTGTTATTCTTGTAAACAACCAGGCAATTTCACGCAATGGATTTCTAAATGATCTAGCCTACAAGATTGTGATATCTTCAGGAAATACAATCGGGTCTTCTAATAAATGGGGCAAGAGGTTCAACAGCCGGTTTGTATATTTGAGGAATTTTGCGAAAGCGGCTAAGTATGGAATAGAAAAACGGTCGATCAGACTCATTTTCGGAATCGGGGATTGAAGATTTGGTGAACAGACCAACTCGACGATGTGCAAATGACATTCCATGATGTTTGAAATTAAAAGTTGAAAGGGATAATATAACCATCCATAAATTTTGGTTTTATGCGTATTAATGCGAGATTTCCTCAAATCTCGGTTTAGCATTAACGCTTTCTAATTGCATACTTATAAATAAGATCTTATATATAATTGGTAATTTTTAATTGCAAAAGGTCACGAGCACAGAAAACAATGATTAGGAATTGGATATTTCTTCAACCCGCCAACTTGACGATCTGCAAAACAAATTCGAAGAAATGGCGAAGCATGGAAAGCCAACAAGCGGGCTTCAAAATGGGGTGAAAATAGTTCCACAGAAGATGTGAGGACCTGACGGTTAAATTGTATGTCTCGAAAGTTTTCAGTGCAAAATGTGTACCACGTAAGAGGGCATGATAGGTAGACTATAATACAGAAGACAATATGATCTAAGTCCAGTTGTAAATTTTTATATCGCGGAAGTCACGCTATTGTTCGTAGGTCATGGAACAATAGAAGTCCAATTTAGACCCTTCCTACCGGGAATCCACAGTCGGAGAAGTGACTGGGTATGGAATGGGGAGGCAGTCAGTCGGTGTCGTGATATAAGAGCACAAGTGCAAACATGAACTCGCAAGTCCTCCCACCCACACAACTACACATTTTCAAAAAAATGAATAAGTGACGAGAAAGATAAAGTTCAGGGAAAAGAGAAACGAATATTTGGCTAAGCATAGAAGACGAAAAACAAGGGCTAATATATTCACATCTATAATAGATATCCCATTTATTGCCAAGATATATACTTGGAAAGAAGTGCGAAGGTAGTGAGCACATAAAACAATGACTAGGAATACGATCTGCGAGTTTACTTGGTTCTTGGTTGTATGCTTCGCCTATCAATTTGTATATCGTGGAACTCCGAGTGTTGTTTGCAGGACACAGAACAATAGAAATGCAATTTTTTAGCCAACCAGCCCACAAGTCTTCCTGTCAATTTGTATAGTGTGGAACTCTGGGTGTTGTTTGTAGGACACAGAACTATAGAGGACATGATTTTCCCTTTAATATAATATATGTGATGCAAATGTAGTATGTGGCTCGTTTTAGCACTTTTCCATCCATAAACAATTGCAATCTTGAGCTTGCCAACCCTAGAGTCCATCTGTCAATTTGTATATCATGGAACTTTGAGTGCTTTTTGGAGAACATAGAACAATAGAAGTGTAATGTTGAGCCAGCCAGCCTGCAAGTTTGCCTGTCAATTTTTATATTGAAGAACTATAGGTGCTACTTGTAGGATAGAGAACAATAGAGGCCCAATTTTGAGCCCGCCAGCCCAAGAACCCGCGATCCAAAAAGTAGCTAAGTATGGAAAGAGGGATCCATACAGGAGGTAACCCTTTTCAGCCTGTTTTGAAACCAATGGTGGAGGTTCGTGTGTTTTTTGCAGGTGACAGAACAATGGAAGTTCAATATAGAGCCAATTTTTTCGAGAATTCATGATCTAAAAAGTGCCTAGGCATTGAATGTCTACTGGTTGGTCGGAGTCGCATTTTCAGAAAAATGACTAAGTAAAGAGAAAGAGGAAGTAGAGGGAAAAGATAAACAACAATTTGGTCAAGTATAGAAGTGGGAAAAGAAGGTCCAATATATTCAAATCTGCAATAGATATTCCATTTCCTGGCAAAATATTTCCTCTGTGTTGTTGGATAAGTTGTATACATATTACATATACTTGGAAAGAAATCTGAAGGTAGCGGGCACATGAAACAACATCTAGAAATTTGAAATTTCTTGAACCCGCAAACTCGACGATCCACCAAAGAGATGTCAAGAAATTATCAAGTGTGGGAAGTGGTCGGACGAGATTCAAAATAGGGTGACAAATTCTCGAGGATCCATAAGGCCCCGAGTGTCAAATTGTATATATCGGAACATTTTGATGAAAAATGTGTAACACAGAGGAGGGGATGATGTGGGAGTCCAGAAGTAAATCTGCATATCGCAGAAGTCAGAGTGATATTTTCAAGTCACATAACAATGGAAAGTGCAATTTAGACAAAGGGGAAGTGCTCGGTCGAAACACGTGAATCCGCCAATCCGCGCAGCAAGGTATTTTCGAAAAAAAATGATTAAGTAACTAGAAAGAGAAACTACATGGGATAAAAGAGTGGGAGAATAGAAAGGCGGAGGGAAATTTTCATAAGGGCGAATTGGTTTCAAACAAGCCCCATTATTGCAAAAGCATCATTTTCTAGTAATTGTCAGTAAATGCTTTGTTGAAGATTAGATTTTATTGCAACTTGTGGTTGTAAGTGTGTTCTTGATACATTCTTCCCTGACTGTAACATATTAACTTAAGTATTAAACTTCTTGCATTATGGGTTGTTAGCATTAAATCTTAATAATTGCATGTCTAGAAACAAGAATGACGATCTTGCTACAACATTGTGATTTGGTATTGCTATGTTCTATCTACATTATGAACAGAATTGAATGTTGGTTTGAAACTGTGTGTAATTCATTTTTTGTTTGCATAAAAGCCTGATGAATCAACACAATACATTGTCATATAATTGTTAGATGCTCCATTTTAGAAAAAATTACCTAAGAAAATACAACATCAAAGAAATACGAGAATATTGAACCATGCCAATGAGAAGAGGCGTTAAATCTAGAAAAGAAGCAACAACCAAGACTTTAAGGGAAAAAAAATTAATAGCAAAACCATTTAAAAATAAAAAAAAATAAAAAATTGAGTAATCTATATCTATCCTTAGAAATTGGACCCAGTTCTTTGGGCCAAAACATTGAATGTATCTGCCACAAATATAGGAACAGTATCTGCAACATGCATGAGCCATCAAGATGCTCTTCAAAATGCATACAAAACTGATTACCATGCCTTTTTTTTAGGAAATCCTTGTATTTTTCTCCTCGATGGATCATCCTGTGGTAAAATTGATAGTTTTCAGAAGCTTCCCATGAGGAAGAAGATGAAAAATTTTGTAGAGAAAATGGAATATCCCTTAACTGAAAGTTAGGACACACTAAGAAACTTTCTGTCCACAGTCAAAAACTTCAGGGACACAGGTTACACGTGCAATTCCAGAGGCCCAAATTAGTCCATTTTGGGTGGAAGGAGATGACTAGTAGAAATATGCCTTGCACCAGTGGGAGTTTTGGTCCTCATTCCCTAAGATGTTAATTGTATATCCAGAGAACAGGACAATAGTCACGCAATTGAATAGTTTTTTTGCTAGAAATATATCTCTGGGAGCATCAAGATATCATTTCTTTATAGTGAAAGTATTTTGCCCATGATAGACTAATTTGGACCTCTAGAATTCCTACTTTCAAGATACAATGTGGCTATTGCGTTCAACCTCGGTTTCTTTTCTGAAATTCCTTCTTTTGGTGTTGTTAAGATCATCATCACTGAGCTGGGAAGTTTCACCCATTATGGTTGATTTCAATTTGGGTGCAGGAGTGGGAACAGTCTCTGCATTTCCATCATCCATTGTCGTATCATCGCCCATCAGATCATCTTCTTTTGGATCAGAATCCATGTCATCAACCTCGGCACTAGCCATCAATGCATTTGGGCAGGTTCTCTATGCAGGAAGGGTTGCCTTAGAATTATTTGTCTTGAAATATATCTCTCGGTGTACCAAGGGACCATCTCCTTTTTTTCTCCAGGGTAGAGGGAGATGAGTAGTAAGAATATGCCCTGGAATACTGAAACCTCTAGCCATCATGCTCGAAGGTGTTTACTGTATCTGGACAGAACTGGTGCCACAAGTTAACAAGAATTTATTTTTTCTCCAGACGATGTTTGAAATGAAAATTGGGGAGGGATAATATAACCCTCCACAAATCCTGATTTAATGCGTATCAATGGAAGATCTCCTCGATCCTTTCGCTGATCAAGGACAATCTCCAAGGGTCGTGCATAATGATTTGTTACCATTAAAGCTCACTAATTGCATATTTATAAAAAAGTGTGAAGGTGGCAGTGGCAGTGATGGTGAAGAGCGATTATGAATTAGAGACTTCTTAAAGGGACTAACCGACCGACGCACAAAATAATTTGCATCATGTTTGAAATGAATACTAGGAAAGGATAACACTCTTCTCCGAAAATCTTGGTTTAATTCATAGTAATGAAAAATATTTTCTGGCCTTCCGGACATTAATGACAATATTAATGGTTCCTTCACGATGAAATACTAGCATTAAATCTTAATAATTGCATATATGGAAAGAATTACGAAGGTAGCAGTGATGGCGAAGAGAAACCAAGCATTATACATTTTGTCCACCCGCCAAACTGCAAAACAGATTCCAAGAAATGCCCAAGTATGGAAAGCGATCAGGTGGTTTAAAAAAAAGGGTCACAAGATATACCCAGGAGACATGAGGGGATGATGGTCAAGTTGTATCTCAGTGACAGATTCTGGCCATCAATTTGAATATTGCAGAATTTAGGGTGCTTTTTGTGCGTAGGGAAATAGTGGAAGTGCAATGTCGAGAGGGGAATTTGTATATTGCGGAACTTTGGGTGTTGTAGATAAAATAATGAGACATTCAGAAAAAGGACCAAGTAAACAGAAATTGAAAGCATACAATATGAAGGGGAATTTATTTGCTAATTTGTAAATCACGGAAGCCTGGGTGCTATTTGCAAGCGGCGGAACAACGGAAACAGAATGTTGAACCCGCCTATGTGGGAACCCGTGATTCAAAATTTTTCTTCAATATGAAACGGGGATGCGGTCGATCAGGCTGGTGATATAAAAGTAACAATGGAAATATGAAGACGTGAATCCGCCAAATCCGGCACCTAGACATCTTCCGAAAAATGAGTAAGTAAAGAAAGGGAAAGTAGAGGGAAAAAGAGAAAGCGAATGGAAATTTTCAGAAGCGGTAATTGCTCTAAGAAAGCACCATTGATGGTCTTAACAGTAACTATGAAGTTCATTAAACATGTTGACAGGTTCTTTAATCAAGGAATAGATACAACGAGCAATGTTTATAGTTTCCAGGATCTGTTTGTATAAAAGAAGCGTCGAAAAGTTACAAGAAAATCAATTTTTGGATGTTTAAGTAAAGTTTTTGTACTGTTAGCTTCACTGCAAGTATAAAAATGATGAATTTGAATTTTACTGTTCTCTCGTTCATATGATTTTTCCATTAGACTTCACATAGTATATATTCCTTTATTTCAATTTGTTTGCTAATTTGTAGATCACGGAAGTCCGGGTGTTGTTTGCAGGCGACAGAACAATGGAAACAAAATGTTGAACCCGCGAGCCAAAACGTTTGTACAATATGAAATGGGGAAGCGATTGATCAAGCTGGTGATATAAAAGTAAGTGAAATCTAAAAATGTGAATCCACCAACTTCCGCACCTAGAAATTTTCTGAAAAATGAGTAATACATGCTAAATACATACTTTTATAAAGTATGAACCTGAGATTTTATAGAGCATGTACGGATCCCTCATTCCATACTTAGCCACTTTTTGGATTGTGGGTTCTCGGGTTGGTCGGCTCAAAATTGGGCCTCTATTGTTCTGTGTCCTACAAATAGTACCCAGAGTTCTGTGATATACAAATTGACAGGAAGACTTCCAGGCTGGTTGGCTCAACATTCCACTTCTATTGTTCACTGTCCTCCAAACAACACTCAGAGTTCCGTGATATACAAATTGACAGATGGGCTCCAGGGCTGGTGGGCTCAAGATTGTGATTGTTTACAGATGGTAATCTCTATCAACTATCTAATCTTATCTAAAAACATTATTTTCAATACTAAATTATTAATAGTAAATATTCATATTGTACAATTTAATTACATAAAATTATTAAAGGATGTTAAATATCTTATTTAAAAGAATAACCTGCCTATTCGGAAACCCACGATCCAAAAAGTTTCTACAATATGAAACGGGGAAGCAGTCGGTCGGGATGGTGATGAAAAAGTAAGTGAAAATATGAACACGTGTATCCGCCAACTTCTGCACCTAGAAATTTTCCAAGAAATGAGTAATACATACTAAATATGTACTTTTATAAAGTATGGACATGATATTTTATAGATCATGTACAGATCCATCATTCCATACTTAGCCACTTTTTGGATCGCGGGTTCTCGAGTTGGCAGGCTAAAAATTGGGCCCTTATTGTTCCATGTCCTACAAATAGCACCCAGAGTTCCGTGATATACAAATTGATAGGCGGACTTGCGGGTTGGTTGGCTCAACATTGCACTTATATTGTTTCGTGTCCTTCAAACAACACTCAGAGTTTCACGATATACAAATTGACAAACAAAATCTAGGGCTAGCGAGCTCAAGATTGTGATATTTTACTGATGGTCATCCCTATCAACTATCTAACAATATCTAAAAACATTATTTTCAAATACTAAATTATTAATATTAAAAATTGATATTGTACAATTTAATTACATAAAATTTTTAAAGGATGTTAAATCTCTTATTTAAAAAAAAATGAAGTAAACAAAACAAAGATTTTTTAAATTCTATTACCACAAGTATAACAATGACCAATTTGAATTTTAAGGGCCTCTTGTTGATATGATAGAACCATTAGACTTTGCACAATATATATTTGTTTATTTCAAATTATTCCAGGAGATTATTTTTACCAAGTTCATCGATCAAGGAAAAGTGCTAAAACAAGCCACATACTACATTTGCATCACAACACCATACAAATTGACAGGCGGACTTACGGGCTAGCTGGCTAAAAAATTGCAATTATTTTGTTCTCTGTCCTCCAAACAACATTTGGAGTTCCGTGATATAAAAAATTTCAGACGAAGCGTACAACCAAGGACCAAGTAAACTCCAAACATGCCGCAAGCAAGATCCCACAAGGTTCCATAGAGCAGCATGCATCGACCTTTGCATCAAACAATTTGATATATAAAGAAAACACATCGCAACATTGGTTTTCTCTTACATCTAGTATATGTTCCCACGAGAAAATAACCGTGACCATGGGATATATTGGTTTTGCTACCATGCTTTCCTCTTTTGGACTGAACAATCTTATGCGCATGAAATATCTATAGTGAGATCTGAATATCTCAAGCTGATGTTTCAATCCATGTCGAGTTCCTTTTTTTTTCAACTAGAGCATCGAGAAAATGTAGATACCATACCATAAATGTATAGTTGGAGACAAATTTTTATTTTATTCGGGCACCTAAAAGAAAATTGCAGAAATCTTGTCATGGCTAAATCATTGAAAAACAATTGTCGAATTTGGGCACCAAAAAAACGTACAGGATCCTCCATAAAAGCAACAACCACCCACCATGTTTTTTTTCTTTTATTTGCACACCGAAACAAATATGAAAAATCCTCACTGGGAGATGCAAGAAAACATCAAAATAACTACATCAATTTCATTTGTAATTAGATTCTCAAGTACTCGAGTACGACGCACATTCATCTGGGTGTTGAAGAAATATTGCAGAGACACACTGCAAAATTCTTACTGGGAGATGCAAGAAAACATCAAAATAAAAACATCGATTACATTTGTAATTAGATTATCAAGTACTCGATTCCGACAAACATTCATCTAGGTGTTGAAGAAGTATTACAGAGACACATG
>JASDQU011178834.1:0-26286 GCA_032191745.1 Picea mariana
TCAACAGAGATAAGGAGAGCTTTCATAAAGTAAGTACATCATCCTTCTTCTCTTGTCCATTCAATACTTTAGAACTAGGGAAAGAGTAGTATTCTGTCACAGTTTGTTCCAGATCCAGGTGGATCTGGGGAGATTGGTCTGTGTCCGCACTCACGAATTTATCCTTGAACACTAGAGGAGCACGATAGGAGACCAACACAAGTCATCTCAACTCATTCCAGAGGAGTATGACTAGCCTATCACATAGGCGTTATCACAGATCGTCTCAACTCAGTCCAAAGGAGAACAATATGTAGAATGTCTCATGAAGTTTCAATCATCAATACTCCCTCTTAGCTAGGGATTCATTCTCCACCAAGCCAAGTCTCTCACGGAAGTACTCGAACTTCGTCCTAGAAAGCGGCTTGGTGAAGAGATTTGCAACTTGCTCGTGTGTAGAAAGGTACTGCACGTGTACTTCTTTCCTCTACACCATATCTTTGATGTAATGGCATTTGATATCAATGTGTTTCGATTTATCGTGAAACACAAGATTCTATGAGATCTTCACACAACGCTAGTTATCACAATGGATAACGGTGGAATCCATCTCATGTCCAAATAAGTTTGCAAGGATCTTGCGAAGCCACACTACTTCGTGAAATGCCACACATAATGCAATGTACTCTTCTTTTGCTATACTAAAAGCTACAAAAGTCAATTTCCTGCTGCAGCGAGAAATCATGGTAGATCCCAAAGTAAAACAAAAACCAGAGGTGCTCTTCCGGTCCACTACTCCTTGCCCAATCTGCATCGTCATATCCCTACAATCTCATGTCTATACCAAAGCATGTCTTAGTCCATAACCAATTGTGCCTCATAAATATCTCATCACATGCTTTGCTAATATCCATTGTGTCTATCTCAGATGAATCATAAACTGGCTAAGTACACTCACTAAATAGCATATATCAGGTCTTGTGTTAACCATATACATCAATGATCCAATCAACTATTTGTAAAGATGTGGATCAATCTCTCCTGAATCAGAATAAGTCGTGCTCAGTTTCTTCATATTCATCACCATTGGTGTAGGAATGGACTTGTAGTCTGTCATCCTAAATTTCTTCAATATATCAACTATGTATTTTCCTTGACTCGGGAAAATATTATTAGTCCTCTTCCACACTTCTATTCCCAAGAAGTAGTGCATCATACCAAGGTCCTTCATCTTGAATTCATAAGCCAATGCATGCTTGCATTCAACAATAATTCTTTATGAACCGGTGAGGAATAAGTCATCAACATATAGGACCAAAATCAGGCACTCGTTACCAACAATGTTGTATTATAGGTTGGGATCAAAAACACTCTTGTTGTATCCCAAACTCATCGAGTATCCATAAATATTATCATACCATGCACGAGATGCATGTTTTATTCCATACAAGGATTTCTTCAACCTGCACACATGAGATTCCTTCTCATGTATCATGGATCCATCTGGTTGCTGGATGTAAACTTCTTCCTCAATCTCTCCATTGAGAAAGGTTGTCTTCACATCCATCTAATGTAGTCTTGAACCCATGGATGCAACAAGAGAAATAATAGTATGGATGGAAGTGTATCGGGAAACAAGAGAAAATGTCTCCTCATAATCCATTCCCTCCACCTAAGAGAATCCTCTAGCCACAAATCTCACTTTGTACTTTTTGACACTTCCATTAGCTGCATGTTTGATCTTATAGATCCACTTGGAAGTCACTACAGACTTCCCTTTTGGTCTCGTAACAATATCCCACACATTATTCTTCATGATGGGTTGATACTCTTCGGTCATGGCATCTTGCCAAACCTATTGACCTCCTGCTTCTCCATGACAAGAAGGCTCAATATCAATGATGTGGCTCATAGCTGAAACATAGCTCGAAAATCTCTGTGGTTTCTTTCTCTCTCATAATGTACCACGAGGAGATGCATGTCCCTCTGCCTCCTATTGATTCTATCGAGCCCATGCAAGACTCTTCTGGGATACTGCAATGTCTATGGGAACATCAACTGGAGCCACGGGATAAAATGGATCAATTGGATCAGTAATTGTCTTCCTATGAACTACTGAAGGGGGAGAATGTATTGTCTCTTCTTTATTCTCGTTGTCAATCTCCATATGATATTCTTTGGATCTTCAGAAAGCTATCTCTTCCTCTAAGGTGACATCTCTGCTAAATTCAATTTTTCTCTGACCAAGGATGTAGATCCGGTATTCCTTCTAAGATTCACTATACCCTACAAATGTACCCTTTCTGCCTGAACAATCTAGCTTGGTTCTCTTTTCCTTGGGTACATGAATGTATACTAGACACCCAAGTATCCTAAAGTTTCCAACCTTAGGCTTCACTTTGGTGAAATATTCTTCGAGAGTCATGTTCTTCATAATCTTATGAGGACTCTTGTTATAAATGTACACAGCTGTCATGGATGCCTTTGCCCACAGAAACATAGGTAGATTATGATCATGTATCATCTCTTTGGTTGCCTCAAAAATGGATCTTTTCTTCCTCTATGCAACCCCATTCTGTTGAGGGTTATAAGGAATGGTGTACTCCCTCTTGATCCCTTCCTCAACACAAAAATCACTAAAATCCATGGAGGTGTACTCTCCTTCGTTATCTAATCTCAACACCTTGATCTTCCTTCCGGTTAGGTTCTCAACCTGAACTCTAAACTCTTGAAATATCACAAGGAATCCATCCTTGGTCTTCAAGAAGTAAATCCATGTATTTCGAGAGTGATCATCGATGAAGAGCACATCGTACAAATATCCTCTCAAGAAAGAAACAATCATGGGTCCACAAACATTTGTATGTATGAAGTCCAAGATCACTTTGGATCTACTATCACTGCTTGAAAAGGAGCCCTTGACATTCTTGGCAAGATCACAACCTTTTCAAATTCCATCATGGTTGATATGTATCTCTGGAAGGCCTAACACCATCTTCCCAAAAGAGGGAAGGGATCTATAATGTAAATGAGCAAGTAGTTTATTCCATAGCTCGCTTAAGCTGATAGTATCATGTAACAGGGTCTGGACTAGTCGAAAAATCAATATGTACAGACTATTTTCTTGAACACCAATCACTTGGGCATAATCCATGCATGAGTTCTTGTAACATGCAAGAACCTTTCCTTCAGAGAAAATAACCTTGTATCCTTTATCCTCTAAAGAAGAAATAGAGAAAAGGTTCCTTTTCATCCCAGGTACATATAGTACCTCACTTAATTGAAGAGGTGTGTCAGAATCTAGTTGGAAGAAAGAATATCCAACTCCTTTCACAGTATTTATGGAATTAACACCAAGTACAACATGCAGATGAGACTCTTTCTCTACAATACCTATAATATGTTCTTTATATCCATTCATGTGTCTGGAAGCACCATTGTCAATCAAGGAAATATCACTATTAGTAGGAACCGTACCCGAGAGTGTTGAAATGAAGAAGAACGATTCATCTTTAAAGTCTTCATTTCTCTGAGGTGGCTCTAAATCAACATCAACAGTGGAGGCATGTTTTCTTCCTTTCTTCCTGGTAGAACAATCTATCTCAATGTCTCCATACTTGTCACATCTGAAACATTGAATCTTTGAAATGTATTTTTTATGTTCATGACCTAGAGCTGCTGAAGTTTTCTTGTCTTTGAATGCTTTGTTGAAAATTATTTTATTTCGTCTGCCTCTCTTTTCATGAGAAGCATGGGATTTATTTTCACCGTGATGGGAGTCTTGCATGCCTCTGTCTATAAGTCTAGTTTCCTCCTGAGTGTAGTCTTCCCATATACAATCAAACTGAGGTAAATCTTCTCTTCCACTAATACTTTGAATGAGTGGTTCCCAATGGCTTGGAAGAGCATTGAGAGTAATCATGACAAGGTATCTGTCTATTATGGTTTCTCCAATGGCACCTAACTGATCTCTAATGTCTGAAATCTTCATGGTGAAGGCAGCAATGGTGTCATCTTTTGTCATCTTGATATTTTGAAGTTGATGTTTCAATGTAAGAGCTCTATTAGTGTTGTTTCTCTCAAACATCTTCTTCAATGCATCATGCATTAGATAATTTTTCTTCAAGGTAGATATGCGAAGTAGTATATGTTCTCTTACCAAGTAGATAATTATCTTTCTGGGTTTGACGTCTTCTATCTTCCATTCAACCTTCTCTTCATCGGTTGTTGTTGCTGGTAGAATCTTTTCTATTAATCTCAATAGGTCACTCTCTTCCAGAGTGATGTGTAATCTTGACTTCCAGAAGCTGAATTTGCTTGTTCCATCAAGCATATCTTCTACCAAATTTATGTTCCTCATGGCTTGCAGATTCTTCACAAACCCTAACGACTAGGCTAGAAACCCTAACTTTTTTCAAGAGGAAGTCACTAGGAGGTTTGTTGGACTTATGAATTCCAACAAGAAACTGTAGAATGTCAAAGGAACCTCATCAAGCTACAAAAATACCCCAACGTTCTGCATAAACCCTAAAAATCGAAATATGCAGAAACCCTAGAAACCCTAGGGTCGAAAATGAAAACTTCTTCAATTTTTTATCTGAGGGTTGCAAGTGGTGCACTGGACTAGGTCGTACCTGTCTGTGAAAAAATTAGGCCCAACATTCCAAGGGAAAGTGCTAAAACTATCTTGACAAGGAAAAGGGTAAGGGTCGTTTTTGCAATTGCAGCAAGAAGGTGACGACTAGCTTGGAATAGCTTGTGCAATGACTCTTCAGGAAGACTGCTCTGATACCATGTTGAATTTTTAATTATTAAATCAAGAACATGTAGTTTCTTTCAATTTATCATGAACTTGAACCATAAACAATGCAACAATACAACATATAATAGTTGCAGTAACTAATATCACAAGAAGAATAACCATGCATAAGACAAGAATTTATCCTAGGAAAACCCTTCTCAAACAAGGGAAAAATCCAACAATCCTTTGCTATAGGGTTGTGTCGACCCTACTCTCACTGGTATATTCATAAATCTTTTTATTTATGTCGATGATATCATTATTATGGCAAGGAGTCCCCACTATATTGAAAACCAACTAAGAATCCTCAATTATTTTTGCTCCAATATGGGTATGACTATTAATATTGACAAGATTAAGGTCATGATCATTAAATCCAATAAGATCACTTATGATACCTTTGTATATGAAAAAAACAACTTTGAGGAAGTGACTTCATACAAATATCTTGGAATAGATATTCACCACAAGCTCAACTGGAATTATAGCATTGAGAAAAGGATTATTGGAGGATGAAAAGCTTATTATGGGATTGAAAAGAATTGTAAATCAGTCGATCTTTGGATTTGGTATATGAAGAAACTCCTCTTTGAGACTCTTGTTATGCATGTCATTCTTTATGGATGTGATGTTTGGGGATTTACTCTCTTTCATGAATCCTGGATAAATATAGAAAAAATAAAAATGAATTTTATAACCTATAATCTCAAAATTAAAGGAAATACGCCCTATCCCATCCTCGTCTTAGAGGTAAGCCTCCCCCCCATTGAGAGAATGGCTATGAATAGATACCTAATGTATAAGAATAATTTAAACAGCATGGAAGACAAGAGACTTCCTAAAATTTCTTTAAAGTCCAGTTGTAACCACCATCAACTCAAGTGAGGATGACATAAAGATGCCCATTCTTGGCTAAAGTATTGAAGAATCATAGAAGACACCATTTTTCAAAATAAGGATATTATTAAAAATATCGTCAAATCAAAATTTAAGGAGAAAATGTGGTGTGATAAAGAGTTAGAGGAAAAACAAAAATTAATGTATTATAAGGATGTAATCAACCCTAATCTAGAAGATCAAAATTATCTCTCTGTTTTGACAAGTGTTAAGAAAAAAATAAGCATTTCTACGATAAGAACAAATTCTCACGAGCTCAATAGTGAAACTAGGAATTGGTCAATTCTTAAAATTCCTTGGGATGAAAGAATGTGTCACCTTTGTGACACTAAGAAGGTTGAAAATGAAAAGCACTTTCTTTTATATTGTCCAGCCTATACCCACATTAGATCTCAATTTCAAAATATTTGTCACACTACCAACTGTTGGTTATTACTCTCTCTTCCTATTCTTGGGCTGACCCAGGTTCAGATTTGAACATGTTTCCAACAAAACCCTCTAAAACTATCAGCCCTCCTTGTAAACCAAAATGAAACGCAACACATATAATGTATTGTGCAGTCTCACTCGAGATAGTCATATGGGTGACTGTAAAGCTCACGTTCTTGCAGTCTAGGAAAGAGTGGGGATCCAGGATTGCGATTCATCTTCTTAGGCCTTGATCGAGTAGTTCTTCCTACTATTCATAGTATTCATTCATGTTTTAAGACTATGCATGCATTCTAATAGATCTAACATATAACAGAGCTCATTAACTTGTCCCTTCATCCATTCATCATCTAACTGCTTACATAAGGTAAACATGCAATCAATCACAACACATAACATAGGTGTTACCGTGGTTCACCCCCTCCTGGGCTACGTCCACAAATATTTGGCTTCTTATGATCTTTTATTTATATTTCTGTAATAGATGGCACCACACGCACTACAATCTTGACCATGCAGTTACAAAACCAATTCTGCAATCCTTTATGAGGCTTACTAGATCACACCAGGCTCCTCAACTTGCAATCTAACCTTCAAGATCTAGCTACTTGAACCTCCTACAACTCAACAACTTACAAAAATGGTATCATATCTTACAGTAGTTCTCCCAGCCAAGCAAAACGATATTCTCTAACATTTTGGAACCCCGACCTAGACCTCCTAGGTACTTATTTATACTTATTTTTGGCTTATCAGTCATTACAATCTCTTACAAAACCCTTAACCCTAATGTGGTTAGGTTTTCCTGCATGCGCACCTTGCATGCTTTCCTCCTTTGCATGTGACTTTCCCTCACACATGTTTCTTTTCCTTCCAGTTGTATTTTTCTAATTTAAGCTTTACTTTCCAAAATTGGATTCTTCCTCAAAATTAGCTTGCACCCAACAGGCCCCCAACACTTACATGTGGTTCATCCCGAGCCACCTAGGTAGTGTGTGCTCCCTCGAAAGCCTCTGCTGGGCTATGGAGCTTGTCTGCAAGTTCCATTTCTCTCGCATGGACCTGTGCGGCCTTCTCTATGAGCACTTCCAGTGCTTTTTTTGTGATCTCCTCCTAGATCATGGCTATGCACTCTGCCTAAGTTTGCGCCATGTTCTTCTTCTCCTCCTCCAACTGCATGATCATCTCCATTGCTTTCTCTTGAAGATGTTCCATCTATGCCTATATTTCCTAATTTTGCATCTGCGCTGATTTTAACTTTGCCTGTGGCTTCTTCATATCCTTTGTTCCTTTCAGACACTTGCTGATGCTAATTTTCGTTTGCCTCTGCTTGAGTTCCTAGATTGTTGCGCTTATTATTTATTCCTTTTGATCCCACTATTGGACCTGATCATCCTCCTCCAACATTGTCCAAAGATGCGCTGCTTTATCAAACAATCTTGTTGTTGTGTTGATTTGTTTCTCCATTTCTGCCAATTGGAGTGCAGCTTCTGCTTTCCTCCTGCTCTCGGACCTCGGGCGGGGTCGTGGGATTGAGATTCTCTTTTAGCTCCTCGATCTCTTTCCTGCAGTGGTCAATTTTATGCGCGATGAGGTTGATATTATCCTCTGCAATTCTCTTTGTTTCATGTGTGTTGTTGGGGATTTAGTTGCATGTCGTTGTCAATCCCTGCTCTAGCTTGTCTGCATGTTCCTTCTCCTCTTCCATTTTGGTAGTCAAGTGGTCGCATGTGATGTGGAGCATCTCTGCAACCCCTCTTCCCACCTCTATATTTGTGGCATCTACGCGAGCCCTAGAGTGTACTTCCTGCATGATGCTAGCTTGTAGCCCATATCTATGCCATCACCAAATCTACTTGTTCCAACTCTTTTAGGGGTTTCTGCACCATCTCCTGATCGAAGATGATCATTTGATACGTTATCTTGAATTTCTCCCTACTCTGGAAAATGAATTGCACGGTCTCCTCTGTGTATCCTCCTATGGTTGCGCAATGGCCTATGACTCAATATGATTCCGTAGATGTTATATTTTGCATGAACCTCTAACAACTTAGCCATAATATGCTCCCTTTGCGCCTTTGTTGTTCTGACCACTTCCTTGCTCCTATATTGGACCTTATCCGCAATGAGCTCTGCATCATCCCATGTGAGGGTGATGCCGGGGTCCTCTATCTCATACTTCCTCTTGCACACATATTTTCGTTGCATGGGCTTCCTTTTCATTTGTGAGGGTTGTGCCTATGTCGTCATTTCTTGGCCTCCTTCCTCTTGAGCATGTATGGTCTCCTTTGGCCCCGTCTGTGCCCGACTTATTGTTCTTGTTGTTGTGGGTGTTCTCCTCGGCCTTTTTGGTACTGCGTTGCTCCCACTTGATAGGGTTCGCATTATAGTTGTTCATGTGTTATCCTCTAGGATACCTGTCCTCGTTGATGAGCCTGCGTTATCCTTTTCCTTAGGCTTGGTGGACTACGCCATGCATTTCCTCATAGTTATTTTTTCTGCAGGTGATTCCCACTGCACAAGCTAGTCCTTGATAATCCACTCCACCTCTTCTCTGGTGACACAATATTGCATCTTCAACCATGCCTTTTTGGGATCCCTCATGGCTTGGATCCATAGGTGATGTCGGGATGCATTGAATTTATCTATCCCCTCTATTTCCTATGTGACCTCCATAGGTATGCATCGTACATTTATTGTGCATTGTTGGATTTCTTCTAGCAACAAGCAAAAAATAGTGTTGTTTTCCTATCGCGTCTTGTTATCCTCCACCTTCCAGAGAGACTCATACCTAGTTGTGTAGCACTTCCCTACCCTCTCCAGGAATGTTGAGAACTTAGGCTCCTTCCACCCTGCCAGAGCTATCAATATCATTAACCAAGAGTAATGGAACTCAGTTCCATTGTCCTACACATCGTGACAATCAAGTAGAAATTGGTTCAGAAGGTACAACGCCCAACTTAACAAAGGATTGCAGAAAAGTCTTTATGATACTTACTTGTGCTATAGGTGGTACTTTTCTAGTGTGATCCATTGATAAGGGAATCTCATACGTTCATACGTTCTGAGTATGCTACACAAATGATGTAGACGCAACATCTTGTGTGAGGAACTCCTATCTAGCCTCCTTGAATGTTTATTTTTATTTCCCTGCATCAAACTATTTCTATGATTCAATATTCTTCTTCACCCACTGGTGTTGCGCTGGCTCCAGTCTTACTATGTTAGCTCCTGTCTTAGCTCCTCCATGTGTAACTATGTTGATATTTATTCCATCATCACTGGATTCTGCAGAAATCCACTGAACATTTTGATTGTTCTGGTTCCTTTTTTCCTAAATCTTCCCCAAAAGTGTTGGACATTCCTCTGTATCATGGTTGGTTATGCAACCGTGCATACATGTCGCATGTGGAAGTTGACATTCCCTTGCAAAATGTCCTGGCTATTGGCAGTTGTAGCACACTATTGGATCTATTCCTCTTCCAAATCCTCCTCTACCTCGTCCTTCACCTCTTTATACACCTCGATCTCCTCATGGTGCATTGTATTGAGGCACCTGATTATATTGCGCGGGGTTATACTAAGGTTGCATAGTGTTATATTGTGGTTGCATAGTGTTGTACTGATGTTGCACATTATTATATGGAGGTGGTACCTGGTTGAACTATGGTGCAACTTGCCTTGTCATCATCTCTTCTTGCACCTTATAAGTATTTGAAGTTATTTCCCTCATCAGGTCCATTGTCCTACAATCTTTGTCATCATGACCAACTGATTTTCAAAAGTTGCAGTATGAATTCTTGGGTATTGTATGGTATTTCTACGTCATTGGAAAATGATATGGGTCATGCCCGTGTGTTTTATATATATTGCACCATGATCCTCCTATTGGCAAAGGGTTTGGTATCCCTGTTGCCATGTACTGCGCAAAACTTGGGCACTCATTCTTGTGGTGTAATTTTTTCCTACATGTAGTACACCAAACAACTTCTCCTTTCTCTCTTCCCTTATTCTAGTTTAGTTGAAATGTGAGTTTCTTTAGATCCTCTTTTATCTCTTCTACTACTAGGTCAATCTTTTGATATTGGTTCTCTTGTAGTTGTAAGGCTGCCTACAGAGCCTCTGCATGAGTTTGAAACTTTTGTTGCCTCAAAGGGTATTTCAGATGTGGTAGAAGTGAATTCACAAAGAGATTTCTATGATGTATGTCATTCATTGTTGGGCGTAGGAAAATTTCAAGGAAAATCCATTTTTGGAAGGTAGAGCTTAATAAGGAAAAAGACAGTTGGCAGGAAAAGCAACACGTGAGAGGAAAATCCACATGC
Organism: Picea mariana; assembly: GCA_032191745.1. Lineage (NCBI taxonomy): Eukaryota > Viridiplantae > Streptophyta > Pinopsida > Pinales > Pinaceae > Picea > Picea mariana. The sequence continues at coordinate 10,432 of JASDQU011178834.1, forward strand.
AAAAGAGGAGAGAATTCAAGGTGCGCATGCAGGAAAACCTAACCTCATTATTGTAAGAGATTGTAATAGCTGATGAGCTCATAATTAGTCTAAATAAATACCTAGGTGGTCTAGGTCAGGGGGGGTCATCGTTGGTCAATCGGTTTTGGATGTTATTGTTGTTTACTAAGTTTTGTAATGTTCGATGAAGGAAACTACTATAATATATAACACCAATTTTTTAAGCTATTGAGTTGTAGGAGATTCAAGAAACTAGATCCTGAGGGTTAGATCGCAGGATGAGGAGCCTGGTGTGATCTATTCAACCTCACAGGGATCGTGGAATATGTTTATGATTGTATTATCAGAAACTATAGTGTGTGTGTCACTATATATTACATAACCATAATAAAATATCCTAAGAACCATATATCTATGGACGTAGCCCAGGAGGGGGTGAACCACTATAATATATGTGTTACGTGATGTGATTGATTACACGTTTCCCTTCTGCAAGTAGTTAGACTATGAATGGATGAATGGATAATTATGTGAAATCTGTTCTATGTTAGATCTGGTAGAATGCATGCATATATTTAGAAGATGAATGAATATTAAGAATAATAAAAAGAACAACCAGATCAAGGCCTAAGAATATGAAATGCAATCCCATATCCCCACTCTTTCCTAGACTACAAGCATCTGGGAATTGCAGTCACCCATAGAACTATCTTGGATGAGACTGCACAGTACAATCTATATGTTGTGTTTCCTTCTTGTCTACCAGGAGGGTCAATAGTTCTATAGGGATTTGTTGGAATCTTTTTTAGATCTGAACCAAGGTCAACCCAAGAAGTGGTTATAGAAGGAGTAACAACCAACAAATGGTTATGTTGTCGGTTGGAACTGCATGGGATCGAGTGAGTGGGATCCGTGAAAGAATCACGCAAAAAATGAAATTATAAAAGGGAATGTTCAGACTGTGGAATCCAACGAAGGAAGAGATTGAAAGCTAGTTGAAAACAAAGGAGTTGGATTTTGTGAAGAAAGACAACAAAATCCCTAAAATAACACTGCACAAATATCTGGACAAGTACATGTTTAGTGACTTGCATGAAGTATTTTTCTGTGATTTCCCGCATGTGTTGCAGGAGTGGCTATTGAGGTTGAAAGAAAACCATGCTACAAATCGAATCAGATAGATCAGATGGAATCCTATGGAGATTGTGAAGTTACAATAAGTTAACAACAAATTCATGCACGTAATAGATTTCTGGCTAGACAATATTGTTGCAGGATTTATCACAGAATTTGCAGTAGATACTGTGAAGTCTTACACCGCAACAGAGAAAGAGTTCCTGAAGGGAACCAGTGGTAGATATATGAGATCGATGTATACTTCCATCAAGATCTTACTGTATAACAAAGGTGTGATGAATATGGCATCAAACAACTAAACTTCCCTTCGTGCATGGGGGACGGGGGGAAGAATTGACAAGAACTAGAGAAATGGAGGAAGATATAGATAAAGGAAAGAAGGAGGAGGCCTTGGACCCAATCATGATACTAATATCAGATCAAGCAGATCATGGAAATAGTTGGAAAAATGTGCAGTAGAGTACCCTACCAATATAAGATGAATAATAAGAAGAGAGCCATAACAGAGAGAGAGGGCTTGGAAAGTGATGAAGAAGAGGTAAAGGATCTCTGTGTTGTGGAGCAAACTAGGGAAATCCTACATGCAACATATGAAAGGAAGACAAGAGGTCCAAGGGCCATAAAAAAGGAATAACTCCTATTCATATCAGTGTTAGTGAAAAACCCATAAACCCATGTGTGACTAATACACCAGAAAGAACACCACCATTTAGACAACCAAATTTTAGTGGAAGAAATACAAAAAGAAGTGCACTCGATCAAGGAGAAACGACCGGAGGAGCCATTTCAAGAAGTAGGAGTCAAGTATCTACACCGCGCGGAGGTCATAGTTCATCACCATTCAATATGGCATGACATGATCCCACCATCACGTTACACAAATTCAAGGGAGAAGCATCAGAGCATCCTGAAAAGCACTAGTTTATCTATGAGAAGATTTGGGAAGAAAATAAGATCACAGATGAGGATACAAAACTTACGTAGTTATCTATCATGCTAAGAGATCATGCACTGGATTGGTACATGAGCTTAGCTATAAACAGTCCACCAGGAACAACAAGGATGATTGCAGATGTCAAGAAGCTATTGATAAATGAATTTCAGAATCCTAGTTCAGAAGATCAGTACATGAATGAGATGATTGAGATTAGAAAGAAACCAGGAAAGTATGTTTGGGAGATTGATCAGAGGTTCAAATGATTGAAGGGAAAATTGAAGTATGCCATGACGGATATGCAATGTAGACATATCTTTTTGAATTCATTGTTACCACCCCTGAAATACCCTTTGACGAAGCAGAAGTTTCAAACGCAGGCAGAGGCTCTACAAGCATCCCTACAACTCAAAGAGAACCAGTATCAGAAGACATATCCAACAATAGAGGAGATGAAGGAGGATCTAATGAACCTCACATTTCAACTAAACTAGAATAGGGGCAAAGAGAAAAGAGAATTTGTTTGGTGTACCACATGCAGGACAAAAGGACATCACAAGAATGAGTGCACAACTTTCGTGCAGTACATGGAAAAAAGGCTACCAAACCCTTTTCCAACATGAGGACCATGGTGCGAGATCTTTAAAACACATGGACATGACCCATATCATTGTCCCATGATGCAGAAGTATCAGATAATACCCAAGATTTCATATTGAAACTTTTTCAACTCAGTGGGTCATGATGACAAATATTGTAGGACAATGGCTTTGATGCAGGAAAGAACGTCAAAAACCTATAAGGTGCAGACATAAATGATGACAGAGAAATTTGCACCTCAGTTTGACTAGGTACCACCTCCATACAACACTGTGCAACAACAATACAACACTGTGAAACCTCAGTATAATAACTCCCAACCACAGTATAACCCCCAATGGTATATTCAGGTGCCTTGGTACAATGCACCACGAAAAGATCGAGGAGGATACAGAGGTAGAGGAGGATTTGGAAGAGGCAGAGGTCCAATAGTGTGCCAAAACTGCCAACAACCAGGACACTATGCAAGGGAATATCCACTTCCACTTGGAGATAATGAAGATGACATTTGAATAAGGAGAATACAGAGTCATTACATCATTATATCCATCATAAGGATAAAGGTTTGTAGAACCCACTTGCTTAGACCCAGAGGAAATCAACCAGTTATAAAGAACCATCACGCGTGAAGAATATATATCAACCCAACTGCAGATGGAGTACTCAACCGGAGGAGCATCACATCATGTGCTTCTGACTTAGATAGATGGTTGGAAAATTGGCAACAAATATTACATGAAGTATCCACAAGAAGGTGCACAAGAATATACCGCGCAGTAATATGGGTGGGTACAGAGATAAGAGAACCTCTCAGTTTTCATGGGATGAATGACTTAGAAGAATTCCTAACAAGATACAAATATGAATTGTTAGAGAATCGTAGACTCTTATCCCTAGAAATTGCACTTAACGAAACACCTGCAATATGGTGGGGTGTGCACAAAGAAACAGTTAAGGAATGATACCAATGTAAGTGACTATTGCGCATTAGATTCAGCGTAGAGAAGGGAAGCAATGAGATGTAGAGATAGGATGGATAGGGAACACCAACAGAACACTTGGAGAAGTGCATAACACTATGGAGGATTACACCACCAGAGGAATGGCCTCATCACTTCATCTACACATTGGAACGAATTTCAGCAAACTGGTATGTAGACTAGGAACTACGCAGAGGCACTACAAAATGGACATCATTAGAGAAAAAATTTAGTCACTTTCCCATTTGAACATGAGAACGCAAAAATTGATTCAACACTCAAACAAATCAGAGGGGTGATATTTATTGATGAACCAAAGGTTGAACTTATGACAAAGTATCAACAATAGAATAGATAGAGAGTTAAGAAACTACTATCATGCTATCATGTGGAAGAACAAGCACCATATAAAGATGAACCGTGCAACATTCATATTACAGAAGTTGAAGGTGAAATAGAGGTGGAAGGTCCATATTTGGAATCAAAAGTGTTTTCTATGCCGATCAAGGTGAAGAAATTCAACATTGGGACAGCTGAGAATCCCAAAATGGTCAGCATTGGAGACTACTTGGATGACCAAACAGTGGAATGAATAACAAAGTTATTGCGTGTGTACAATGACCTATTCCCAAAAAATTTTACAAATATGAAAGGAATAGAAGGAGAGTTAGGAGAGATGAAGATACCTCTCAAACCTAAAGATAGATCTATCAGACAAAGACTGTATAGACTGAATCCAATATATAAGTAGAAAGTGAAAGCAAAAATTGATAGAATGTTAGAAGTTGGAATCATAGAACCAGTGGAGGAATCTGAATGGATAAGTCTTATGGTAGTGCAAGAAAAGAAACAAGGGGGGGATAAGGATTTATGTATACCTAAGGAAAATTAATGATGCTTTCCTACATGACCCTTTTCCCACCCCTTTCACAGATGAGGTATTAGAGAATGTGGGAGGCCAGGAGGCCTACTCATTTATAGATGGATTCTCAAGTTACCATTATATCATAATAGCCCCAGAAGACATGTACAAGACCACTTTTTCCACAAAATGGGGATCCTACCAATACACAGTCGTGCATTTTGGGCTGAAAAATGCACCAACTATATTTTCAAGGGTTGTAATAGCTTCTTTTAAGGAGTTCATATATCATTTTTTAGAAGTGTATCTAGATGATTGGACCATATATATCTTGTTAAAAGAGCATGTGGAAGTGTTAAGGCTGATCTTGGAAAGATGCAGTAAGTGTTAGATATCATTGAATATCAAAAAGTGCATTTTTGGGACAACTTTTGGAATATTATTGGGACATATAGTCTATAAACAAGGGTTATTGGTGGATCCTTCTAAGATTGCAATCATTGTTAATTTACCACCACCAAAATCAGTGCGCTAGTTGAAAGCAACATTGGGACATATAGGATACTGCATGAAATTCATAAAAGGGTATGCGCATATCACTACGCCAATGGAGAAACTGTTAAAGAAAGATACTAAATTTCAGTGGAATGAGGATTGTCAGCAAGGTTTGGATACTCTAAAAGAAAAAATGGTCACAACACCTATTATAGTATTCTCGAATTGGGAAAATACATTCCATGTGCATGTAGATGCATCAGCTATAACAATTGGAGAAATTATGGTGCAGCCATGAGCATGGGATTTGGATCATCCTATAGCATTTGCTAGCAATAAACTTTTAGAATCAGAGAATAACTACAATACTACAGAAAGAGAAGGCCTAGCTATGGTATATGAACTTTAGAAGTTTAGACACTACTTATTGGGTAAACACTTTAAGATGTTCACAGATAATTCAACCCTCAAATACCTAGTCAACAAGTTAGTGTTGGGGGGGGAGGATTTGTAGATGGCTACTGTTATTTCAAGAATTTGATTTTGAAGTGATAGTCAAACTAGGGAATCTGAATGCAGGACCAGATCACTTGTCAAGGGTAACCAATGGAGAATAACCTACCAACTTGGACGACAACTTCCTCAATGCGCAATTATTTTCAGTCCAAGTAGCTGATGAATATTTTTCTGACATCATTGAATACTTGAGTATAGGGACTATGCCACAAGATTTTAACACTACGCAGTAGAAAAATATGGTAGTCAGAGCTATGGAATATCAACTGATTGCATGACACTTATACAATATGGGAACCGACATCATTTTGAGAAGATGCGTACTAGAACATGAAAGACCTAGTATTTTGGAAGAAGCCCGTGAAGGAATAGCTAGATGGAATTATGCAGGAAAAACTATCGTGTAGAAGGTATTGTGCGCAGAAATATGGTGGCCAAAAATTCACATAGATGCTAAGGACTATTGCCAAATATGTGATGTCTGTCAGAGGGTAGGTAAACCTAATAGATGGGGTGAGATTCCCTAAGACCACAAGTCCCTTTGTAGGTAGTTTAAAAATGGGAAATAGACTTTATGGGGCCAATTAAACCACCAACAAAAAGGTCAGGAGCAAGGTATATCATTATTGCGAAAAAATACTCAACAAGATGGGCAGAAACAACACCCATAAAATATTATTCCATGAGTACCCTGAGTACTCATGGCATATCATACCTTGAGTACTCATGGTATATCATTAGTGAAGCTCATCATTGTGCCATGAGTACCCTGGGGAAACTGGAGAATTGTCTTGCAATTGGTGTATCAAAATCGAAATTTTGGGATCTTGTAGCCACTCCTGGTGAACAACTTGGAGCCAATCTGGTACAATGAAGGAAAGGGAAAAAAGGGACCCTTCATATTCATATTTTCTTGAAAGAGCGTCAACAACCACATCTTACTTTCCTTTCTTGTAAATGATATCATAATCATATCCAAATATCTTAGTCAACAATTTTTGTTACTCCAGGGATGAAAGACGTTGCTCCAAAAAATATTTGAGGCTCTGATGATGTGTCTAAAATTGGAAGTGTTTCCCCAATAGATAAGGGCGCCAAAGATCCATTGCATGCAGAATAGCCATCATTTCCTTTTCATATATTGATAGGCCCAAATGTCACTCAGACAATTTTTTGCCGGTAAAGGCCAAAGGCCGACCATCTTGCATAAGTACTGCTCTAATTCCTCTCCTAGAAGAATCACATTCCAAGACAAACGTCTTTGTGAAGTTAGGAAGGACCAAGACAAGAGTGGTGCACATAGCCTCCTTCAAATATTTAAAGGAATGATCAGCTACTGAAGTCCAAGTGAAATAATTCTTTTTAAGGAGAGTAGTGAGAGGTGCCACAATCTTTCCATAATTATTAACAAACTTGTGATAATAGTTGGTTAAACCCAGAAAACCATGAAATCTTTTGAGACTATTAGGGCGAGGACAATCCTGCATAACTTCAATCTTCTTAGGATCCACCATGACACCCTCCTTGCCAACAATATGACTGAAGTAATCTACTTATGGGGCTCCAAAAGAAAATTTAGATTGTTTGAGGAAAAGTTGGTGTAGAGAGAGTAGATGAAGAACTCGATCCACATGAGAAAGATGGGTTGTTCGGGTTTTACTATAAATGAGAATATCATCAAAGAAAACTAAGACAAAATGACAGTGAAAAAGATGGATGACATGATTCATGAGGCTTTGGAAAGGGGAGGGATCATTTCACAAGCCAAAGGGCATGACCAAGAACTCATAATGGCCCTCATGAGTTTGAGATGTGGTCTTATGAATGTCTGCCTCTTTCATACGTATCTACTGGTATCCAGAACGAAGATCAAGTTTAGTAAATAACTAGGCACCACTTAATTCATCCAAGAGATCATCAATGACATGAATGGGAAATTTGTCTTTGACGGTGAGTTTTTTGAGGGCACGAAAGTCAGGACACATGTGCCAAGTGCCTTCTTTATTAAGTACCATGAACATAGGGTAAGAATAGGGGATAGTACTAGGACGGATAACGCCTACGACGAGAAATTATTAAACAATTTTCTCAATTTCATTTTTCTGGGCAAAGGGATGATGATATGGAAGAACATTGGGAGGAAGGCTACCAGTTACGAGGGGAATGGAATGATCATGAACACCATGGGAAGGAGGAAGTCCTTTGGGAGTGGAAAAAAAAACTTGATGTTTGGAGATGATGGATTGGAGGTTAAGAGGAACAAAGGGTGTCTCATTGGCTTGAATGGAATGGAGTTGTGCAATAATTCTGGAATGACCTTTTTTGAGTATCTTTTCCATGAAAGGGGAACTGATGATCTCAGAGGAACCTGTTGTGATTTCTTGGAATTTATATTGTTGGCCCTCCTAGTTGTATTGCATGGTTAATTCCTTAAAATTCATGAGAATGGGGCCCAGAGTCCTTAACCATTCGAAAACCAACACAATGTCACAACCACCCATGTCTATTACAAACATATGATATTTCATGTGGTACTAACCAATTTGGAGACACATTTTCACAACGCTCCCCACATTTCATGGACTCGCCATTGAAAATCATGATTTAAAAGTTGTTGACTGCTCGGATATAGCAATTAGTTTCTTGGGAAATGTGACGATGAATAAAATTATGGGTGTTTCCACTATCAACTAGGATGATGAGGTTCCAATGATTAATGTAACCAATGAGCTTGATGGTTTAGGGAGCAGAGAAGCCAGTGATAGAATTTAGGGAAATGACTGGTTCAAATTTTGGGTGGTCTGAGGGTGGAGTCAGGTCAGTGTGTTCAGGTGATTTGGCCACAGGGGGAGCCTCGACCTCTTTTTTAGAAACATCCTCAGAGATGGTCAAAAAAAGATTTTGTTCCTTACACTTGTGCTCAGGAAAATATTTGTCATCACAATTATAACAAACACCCTTGAGTTGGCATTCATCCATTTCTTCCCAAGTCAATTTTTGGATCTTTAGTGGAGCGCAAGGAGGAGTGGGAGTGATTGGTTTAGGGTGAGGAATAAAGGGCAGTTTTCTGGTTTGAGAAGAGACAACTTGTTGTGATTCCTTAGATATTTTAGTGGCTTCCACCCAACTCTAACGGAAATCCATGAGGACATGGGCACAAATCTCATCCTTGAGTCCACTGATAAAGCATTCTCAAAAAAAAGAATCAGACATGCCTTATGTGCGGAAATCCTATCGCTCAAAAACAACAATAAAGTCTTTCACTGTGCCAGATTGTTTCAACTTTTTCAAATGACCTAAATGGTTGGTGTCAGTGTCAAAGCGTTCATAAATATCTGAAACAAATTGTGTCCAAGCCACATACCCTTGGTGGGAATTTTTTTTCCATTGCCACCATTGCCAATGTTCTTGATCTAAATGGATAACACCATCCTAGAGTTTGTCCAACTCATCTGTAATGTCGTACACAGATAAAGAATGTTCCATTTGAGTTACCCAGCCAATGGGATCCGAGCCATCAATTTTTTTCACATCCACACGCGGAAGGTGTAGGTCACACTGAAAGTGATGGGGCTGAAAAGTCTGGGAATTGGAGGAAGTTTCACCTTCGGGGTGCAAAGGTGGGTTCGAGGAGGTAAGGTCTCCAGGGATATTCAGCTTGGCGCAAATCATGCCAGTGAAGGATGCAATCTAGGTAGAGAGGTCATGTTTCAGGGTTTCCACTTTTTCATCTATGGTGGAATGCATGTTTTTATTGATGGTGGTAATATTGGCACTGAGTTGATGCCCTTCCTATTGGGTCTCTGTGAAAGAAGAGGAAAAGGAATTGAAGCGGGCTTTGAGTTCTTGGCTATGGGTGTGGGCCATGATGAAGGGGAGAAACATAAAGGGACAACTGGGACCACATAGAAAAGGGGTTATGGGTGAAGTGTATAATTATAATTAGGGAGACGAGGGGAATCTAATGGGGTAAGGCCCAAATAAAGGGGTTGGAAGGGGTTCGCGTTACAGAGAAAACAATTGTTGAAAAATGATAGGTATGACTACGATCAGGGTGAATAGAGGAATCCAATAGGATAGAGATCAATTAATGGTGTCAGCATGATCTATGTTTTTTTTAACTCATGCGGAGTTATACTCTGATATGAAGAATATTGTAGTGTTGAAATGCCCAAATTCTTAACAGGAAGAAATGTGTAGTAATTCCGCAACGAGAATGTAGGAGGTAAGGATGCATGACAATATATCTTGTTTGTTATGTTTCAGTTGTTGTCCCAGGGGTGAGGGTATTTAGGGTTTCTACAAACAAGTATTGTCCATGTGTTATAGCTTTGTGATATACATGCGGGGTCCAACAGTAGTACTTGTCCCAATATCTCAGGGCACCAACTAAGGAGGCTAGATCGTGCCCTTAGCCATACTACTGGACTACCCAGGTGCTATAGAGTATCTTCCCAAGTGTTTTTCTTGGTGGCACTATAGAAGTTAGGTGGTAGATCGATTTATCTATGAAGGGCTTCAAGATATCTAGGTCGATCCGTATACAGGTGTTTTTTGATGCGCTACTACTCGAAGGGGTATCAATAGGCGTTACAAGGGTGGCCAACAATGTGCACTTAAGTACCACTTGTAGTTACCGTAAGTATGCTTCCCCGACCGTGTATTTATGTGTTGAACGACAAATCTCTATAGCTTTAAGATGTCAGAATATGTCTCTACCCTGAAAAAAATAACTCGCAATTTTATGTCAGGAAAGTGCCCTGATACCATTTGTAAGGTACTAGATCTATTATAATAGCTAAAAACAGAAATATTGTCGAGAATAACAAGGAAACAACACAATAGATGAAACCACAACACCAAAATAATACCTTTATTGATAGGAAACAATGTTCACTTGCCTCTTCGAGGGGGCAAACTCCAATAGAGCAATGCTCTATTACAATAATTCTCAAGACAAAACTTCTCATGCCCTCGAATCCTATTTATACTAAATCTATCTGTCAAAAGAACAATCTAGAGGAAGATCTTCTAGAAGCATAAGCTTCTATTAGGTCTTCTTACATTTGACTTATTCTTCCTTATTACTAGGTCTTATTAATATCGGCCTTTATTACATGGAAAATATATTATTCTACCTACATGAGGGGTTAGGGAGCTTCGGTCCCTAACACAAATCTAGTGCTAAAAACCTTTCAATAGATCACATATCCCCTCTTAAAGGCCAAACATCCCATAGAAAGTTCCTATGTGGTGGTTCAAGTCCTTGTTCATGTCCCTTTAGCCTTAGAAGCTACCGTTAGGGCTTGGGGCTGAAGTTTCCTCCCGCAACCACGGTCAAGGTTGTTTTGGATACCTCAAATCTTTATTTAGGACCTAATACATGGCCTTATTCCCCATATTGTTTCCATGGTCCCGAGACACATACCTACTACTCAAAACTACCTAGTGGCACCGACATCCCTAATCATATGCCAAGGATACCCTTAAGAGGCCATGGGTGGTTGTTCGAGGCATTATTCTTGGCCCTAGATGGATAAAATATTCCTTTAGTGCCTAAGGCTAATGTTTCCTCCCATGACCATGTCCAGGGCCCCAAGACCCATGCTTGAGGTGACATTATTGGCCCCATATGCCAAAAATATTTCTTTAGGGACTAAGGCTATGGTTTCCTCACCCTAACCATGTTCAAGGCATTGTGACCCATATCTAGTATTGAAAACCTTCCAATAGAGCCCAAATCCCCTCTTAAAGGCCAAATATCCCATATAAAGGTTCTATGTGGTGGTTCAAGTCCTTGTTTATGTCCCTTCATCCTTAGAAGTTGCCTTTAGGGCTTGAGGCCTAAGTTTCCTCCCCCAACCATGGGAAAGGAAATAAGACTCATACTTAAAGCTTAAAACCTTCTAATGGTGCCCATATATAGGGAGATGATACTCTCAAGACATTACATGAGGTGGTTCAAGGCATTGTTCTTGGAGTTGCATGCATGAAAACTTACTTTAGGCCCTAAGGCTCTATTTTCCTCCCTTGACCATGTCTATTTCCCCGTGACCTATACTTGGCACTCAAAACATTCTAAGGGTGTCCATATGGAAACTCAAAGGACAAATACCCTACAAAGAGATCATATATGGATGTTTGAGGACTCAATTTGTTATTGAGCCCTGGAAACTACTTTTTAGGCATATCAAGTCAGTTTTATCACTTGAACTTGGTCCAAGTCCTTAGATCGACGCCTACTTCTCCAAAAATCGTAATGGTGCCAATATTACCACTAAGAAGAAAAGGATAAACTTGGGAGGTCATGTGTGTGGCTTCAAGATGTTGTTCTTAGTCGTAGATGCGGGAAATCTTCCTTAAAGGCCTAAAGAATAGGTCTCTTCCTACCACCATTTCGAGGAACCCTTGCCCCATAACTTATGCTTGAAAATTATAATGGTGCGCATGACTCCACTTGGAGGCTAAATATCCCCTTCAGAGGTCACGTGTTTTTCTTGTACCTTAATTCCTATAATCTTCATTTATGCCCTAAGACCTAGATTTCCCCCTTAACCATATCCATGACACTAAGGCCCATATCTAGTTCTAAAAAATTCATAATATTGGAAATCCCCACTTAGATGGTAAGGATATATTCTTAAAAGGTCATGTGTAATGGATCAGGGTGTTGTTCTTGAACCGTGTTCCTTATAAGCTTTCTTTATGGTGTAAGGCCTAGGTTTCCTCCTTCAAATATGTCTATGGCCCAAAGAATCACATACCTAGTATAAAAAATCCCATAATCAAAGGAAGGGGTAACCTTGAGAGGTCTTGAGTGGTTGTTCGAGGTGTTTTTCATAGCCATGTGTTCCAAAAATATTACTTTAGGGTCCAATCACTGTGTTTCCTCCCATTACCATGTCAAGGGCCTTCAGACTCATAATCAGTGCTCAAAATATTCTAACGATGCATGTATCCCTCCTTGGAAGACAAGGATGTCATTACATGGATAACACCTTGTAGCAAAGATTTTTACGGAACCTCCCCAAAAAATTTATCTCTTCTCTGTTTATAACAGAGCTTGTTAGCGAAGGTGGGTAACATTGTTGTTGGGAAATTGTTGGCAATCCATTGTATTATGTAGGTCCCCAATTTTATTCCCACGGGATTAAGTGCATTGAGTCTAAGGTATTTGCTTTATGTTGGGTGACTTACATTGGGTACCATCCTCATATCAAAGGGAAGGGCACATGTGTTTCCCAATGAGTTATATCCAAGGAAAAAAAACATAAGCTAAAGAGAGCCACAAGACATGACATTGAAATACCCCATTTTGTTAATACCAAACAAAGGATGATCTATCACATCAACCTAGGGTTTGGTGTTGGGAATGCCAATTATGCAATTGTTGTGTGTGTGGTATGACATTATGCAATGTTAGTACCAGAGTGAGGGGGGATGCTATCACATCAACTTGGGGTTCGATGCATGTAATGTCAATTGTTAATCATGTGAGATTGATGATGTAATGCCAATTGTTAATAGTACTAAAGTGTTACTAGTACGAGAGCTACTTGATATAATCATAGCATTGGAATGATGATAGTATGTGAATAACATGCAATTATAACACTCCAATGATGATACCAAGTGAATTAGGTATAAAATGTTAGTGTTGAGATCAACAATAACACAAGTACTAGATTGATTGAATGGCATATTATGATAGTACTAGAGTGAGGATATTGCATGGATTGCATGTGATGTTATCACTAGGATTGATACTATCACTACCAAATGGAGCAAATTTTATGCAATTATAAATACTAAACCAGTTTGAATGTGATAAGGCATAAGCTACCTAAGAATCAAACTAGAGAAATAAAAACCAAAATATTGTAGTTGATGAAGAAGCATAAGATGTAAAAATGAAAACCCTAGAAATTAGAACTTTACTCATATGGCCTAAGGGCCTCTCTTATAGGTTTACAATGGGTCCACAATCAAACTACCAAGCACTAAAAAAAATTCTTAACAATGCATGTAACTAATTAAAGTTAGACACTAGTCTTTAACTTAGTGGATGTGTTGTAGGTGAGGTGACTATGTCCCATGGTGTGCCCTCCTCTTCCATATGATTTTCTCTAGCTCAAAGGCATCCTCATTTTCCTTCTGAAGTGGGGAAGGCTAGAGAAAAAGGACTAACAAACAATGATAATTGTTGATGTGTAACAATAGGGAGTGTTTAGCTAAAGGACAAAAATGCAAATATGTGAAAACCAAGATGGGTACCTAGAACTAAAACAAGCGATGTAGAGAAACAAGGAATAGTCTTGATGGTATGCCCAAAAAAAAACTTTTAATCCATGATGACAAAGAATAAGTGAGCATAAGATATAGTGTTTGCCTCATAGTTTAGGTATGACATTAGAGATAGAGGGAAAGCCAATGACAACATCTTATAAGGAAACAATTTACTCCAAACTTTAATAATTAATTAATAAATTATTAGTTTTCAATAAAATATAAAAAATAATAAATTTCATATAAATAAAATTTAATATATATATATATATATAATTTCGTTTTATTTATAAACCATGGTAAATAAGATAAAGTATTAATGATTACTAAAACATTCCTTGCAATCTAGGACCGCCGCCCTCGCGAGTCCTCATAAATCCAGAGGCAAACAGTAAACGACATGTACTACATTTGCACAGCAAATGTTCAGAAAAAGTTAATATCGTGAAGGACACACGTTGACACAGTCCAGCAAGTGGAGCCAGGCGAGAAACAAGATGGCTCACGTTCTCCTTTCGTGCTTCTGCTGCACAAAGCAGTTTTATACAGTAAAATTTTAAAAATAATGAATTAGATATATCATCATGAAATTGTAAAATTGGTTTTATATTAAAATTTATATTTTAAAATTGTAAATAAAGATAGTGAATTATATATATATTATTATAAATGATTGTCGGTCATGAAATTGTAGTTAGTTTATATTAATATTTTGAATAATAGTTTTATTTTAAATTAAATGATATATATTGTATTATGATTTAGTTTGTTCAATAATATTTAAGTGTAAAAATGTTTAATACTTTTTATTTAAATTGAATCATACATTTTATATTGTGGTATGTTTTGGAATATAAAATATGACATTTTTATAAAAAGAGGTTATATAAATATAAAAAATTAAAACTTTTGTAAAGTGAGTTGTTAGTGAAATTTTTATGAGTAATAATATAATTTTATGATAAAAAATAAATAATATTATGTATATATGATAAGTAATTTATGCTTAAAGTGGTACCAATTTATATGCTATCTAAAATTCAATATGCCCAAATTATCTACATTGAATAGAATATAAATCCAACACATATTATATTAAATGCTATTTATAGTTTTACTTTAAAATGTTTTATGATGATGTGGAACTTCAATACATAAAATCAATTTTAGTCTAATAAATTTTAATTGAAAAATATTATAAATTATTAATTTTTATTTTAAATATAATGAACTCCATAAAGGTGAATTTAAACTAAATACAGATATAAATTATTTAATTTGAAAAATATTATAAATTATAAATTTTTATTTCAAATATAATGAACTCCATAAAGTAAAGTGAATTTAAACTGAAATACAAATATAAATTATTGTATTTCTCTAATATATGTTTTGAAAACCAAATTTTTGATTCACATAAAAAAAAAACTCTATTAAAAATACATACATATCTATAATAAAAATTCATAAAATAACAATAAAATGAATCATATAACATATGATTTCAAATTTTATATTCCTTCCAATATAAATTGTTTCAACGATTGTATAAATTATTGATATAAATTATTCAGTATGTAATTTTAAATTTTATACAATTTACATTTTTACAAAATAATGTATGAATATGAATAATCATTATTCAATATGTAATTTTAAATTCTATACAGTTTACATCCTTACAAAAAAATTATCAATAATAATAATAGCATATCAAAAGTACATTCAATTACATTTATAATACCTTGGATGGGATGTTTACAGGCTCAACATGTGGACAGACAAAGGGGAGGATGTATGGTCAAACGTCCTGCCACCTGGAATCGATGCAGACGTGCGCCCAACTACAGTTCTTCCTAAGATATCGAAGACGACCCCAATCTAAACCCCATTGAAGCTCACACTTCCACTCAGCCTACTCGCGAAAGCACCCCAGATCTCTCCCCGCTCTCGAATCCTTAGGTCTGTCGAATCGAATGGTTCGACAACTTTGGGAATTCTCTTGGTTTTTCTTCTCCTCCCCCCTCCCCACCTCACCACCCTCC
>JASDQU011178835.1:0-19660 GCA_032191745.1 Picea mariana
TGGTCAAATAAAAACAAAGAGGTCTTAAAGGAAATTGGCCATGTGGTTTTGTATATATTTATCATACAGCTTGATTACCGAATCAAAATGTTGCAGGATACTTCAATGCCTATACTTCAAAATGTTGCAGGATACTTCAATGCCTATACTTCAATGCCTAAACGAATGTATATATTTATCATACTTCAATGCCTTAACTATGATGTACAATTCCATATCTTATTTGGGGTATATTATGATTGCACCAACAAAAGTTTCAAGTGTTATGTTATCCAACTCCTTCTTTGTATCAAAGGTTCCGCCATTATGTATCATGCGAAACTTGCTTTGATTTCAAATGAAATTGCAAGTTTCATTAGATTTAATATTGATGCATTACAATTATTTCATGTCAAAGCTTCAGTTACTTGGTTTTTAATTGCAATGAATTGATACTTGCCTTTTCTAATGTGCATTGAAGAGACATTTCATTCCTAAATAATTTGCTAACCCCATGAATTACCTTGGTTCAATTAAATTATCTTGGATCAACCAATTTACAACAAAATTTATATTTCATAGGTCAATACAAAATTCACATCTTCTAACTACAAAATCCATACAAAACAATGATTGTTATCCAAGCTCATATTTCTTCATGTTGGCTTGCAATTAATTGTGGGTTAATATGGCATTACCATATTACAATGTAATATGGTAATACCATATCTCATGTAAAAAAAAAATTAAAACTTAATGCCATCATCGCAATATCGACGATAGTTCGTCGGAAAAAAAAAAATCATTTTGACCACCGTGGCAATAGCGACGAAATTTCGTCGCAAGTTGCCACAGTTTTTCGTCGCACATACAGCATCTTCGTCGTAACTTTGGTCTTGATGAATCAATGTTGCCGCTATAGCCACTAGTATTCGTCGCAAGTTGCCATGGTTTTTCGTCGCACATACAACATCTGCGTCGTAAGTTTTTGACTTGTCAAAACTTTTCGTCGCAATTGCGACGATATTTCGTCGTAATTGTCACGGTTGTTCATTGTACTTGCGATGATATTTCGTCGAAATTGTAACAATGCAAAGGGTTAACCGAACTTGACTCTGGTGACATGTTGAGAGATAATTTCGTCAATGTTTCCATGCACACCTGGATCATCGATAGAGCGACGAAATTATTCCGATGAAAAAAAACTCGGCTTTTGTGGAAATTGAGACGAATATGTGTGGCAATATCAACAAAAAAACATCACAAATTTGTTCATATGTATTAGTGAGTCTTGTAGATGGTAAAAGATATGTGACAATGTATTAGACTTGTCAAGTGGTGATTGTACCACCTAAAGACATAAGGAAAACGAAGATACAATGCCAATATTATGTTAGAAAATCAAGTTAATATTGTTTTCCCTAATTGAAATAGTAAACAGAAATATATATCAGAAAAATAAATATTGCTAGAGATGCTAAAAAGATGCTAAAAGTATTTCAAATAATACAAGAGAAAATTTAGCAAAACACTAGTATAAATCAAGTGTAAAAGCATAATAATTTAGCATCAATTTAATGTTGTTATAGAAACGTATTGCACAGATGTATTTGCAGCCTTATGGCTGTAGTAAACAAGTTGTTACAGAAGAAAAATCAGCCACCAAAAATCACAAGTAATCCACCCAAAATATGCATTGAGACTAGTAGATTATAGGGGTAAATTATTAGCAATTTTTTATGGTTGAACTGTGAGTTATTTAGATTTTTTTTTAGGGTGGCTTTGATTTATTACATCAGCAAGGAGTACTTGAAAAAACAAAATTCCTTAGAGGTCTTCATGATCTTTAAGTACATAGAATAGATTCCAACTTAGACAATTTCAATATCTCATGATTTCATTTATCCCAATGCAATGATTATGTTTCTCCAATGCAAGGAGATTGCTTCCTTTAGTTATTGGGTTGTGGATTCATAAAATTTAAAGAACTAGTTGATCTACTTCCTTGGGGGTGTAATCCCTTTTACTCACCAAGGAAATCTAAACTAGCTGGGAAAAACCCTAGGAGGGAATAAAATGTTTTACTCCTCCTAGTATTCCTTTATGCAACAAGTTATTTCAATACAAAATGATGGGCTTAGTGGGGTTGTATTCCCTTATACTCCCAAAAATATTAGAAATTTAACCTTGCAACCAAGAAAATAAGCAATAACAAGAGATATCCTTTACCTAGTCCAAGAAATAACAAGATAAACCTCTTTTTCACCAAGAAAATCCACCATAAACCAAGAAAGAAGCCTCCATAAGAGATAACACATGATCATCATCCATCCAATATCCAAAGATAAACCATTACAAGAGCAAGTGACAAGAGAGATATGAAAAATTTCCTAAGTAGGGTGCAAATTTCAGCCAAGGAGTTTCTCTCACAAAGGAGAGTTGTGATATCAAATGAGATTCAAATGATCTCTATTTATACCAAATGTCTTAAAGATTGTTTGTCCACAAAATTTAGGGTAAACAAAAAATAAGGGGGAAACAACCCTTATTTTTCCCCTTTACACAAAAAATATTATTTAATTTTACTTTTGCACATGAAAGAAAACCCTAAATCATGACGTCAACCTCCTTTGAAGCCACGTTTTGTAACTTAGGCTAAGTCGTTGGGCTTGGAGATAGGTGTGTTAGGCCTCCAAAGGACATATTTCCTTAATCCTCCCCTTTTCTTCATGGCCAAGGATATCCTTCCTCCAAAATGTGCCATGTGTCCTCATCACCACTATAAACCCCCTCAAGCATGACATCAAGCCCCTTAAGGTGACATTTTTGGCCTCCAAAGAAAGTCATTTGACTTGTGAGGGTATGGTGAGGTCATCCAAGTTGTCTTCTAGGACTCCAAATTCAAGTCTCTGTGATCCGGCATGTGGGCCCTAGGAATCCAACCTGTGAGCATGAAGCCCCATGGAAGTCCAAGCTAGGCTTGTTCCTAAAACATTATCCACCATTTGGATCCTACAAAGAAAAAATGGATAAACCCTCCAAGGATATCAAGTCAAAGAATCATGATGAGTAAATAAAATCAATAAAAGAGTCATATAAGCCCATTCATCATTTTTCAATGCATCATTTTTCCAAGCCCATTCATTGTCATTAATTAATTAATGATCCAAAACCATGGGTACTCCCTAGAGTGAAATCGACTAGCATGGGGGGAAACACCACAAGGCCACTTGAAGCTAGAGGTACATAGAGTTCCATATGCAAGGAAAGAAAGGGACACTGCATGAGTGTACACACCTCAACAAGTGGGGATATTTATATTTATGTGTTTCCTTTTGCAGTTCTTTTATTTTTTAAGAGAAGTGTTTCATTGCTCTAAAAACCTTTTTGGGAAATCATTTGAAAGGTTAATAATCAAGATTTTATCTTTTTCCAACCACAGGCCTCTGGGCCTTCAACCCTGAATTCCCATGAAGTGAGGGACAACCCCTTCTTGGGCCAGTACACCCAAAAAACCCAAAATGTGAGGAGATGAGGGAATGAAGTGTGTAAAATGACAAGTATGGTCAAGAATGGAACGATGACTCATCAAAAGGACCTCCCAGTAGCATACCTATCTCTAAGGGTGACCCACTTACTAGGGTGCAATGTCAACCACCAAACTGAAATGGGGTAAAGAGCATAATATCTAAGCAAATGTCACATAATAAAAAACAGTAATAGATGTAACAAACTCAAATGCCTCAAATATTTAAATGGCACTCACGATAATACATGAATTGTACCTCATGGATCAAGACACACTGTCTTTCAAAAGCCAGTTGATGTGGTGGATACCATCATGATCAATGTGGAGCGCAGTGGTGAGGTGGGTCTCGATATTTGCAAGTGGAAATTGTTGGTCAATTTGTCTCTCGGTACTCCATGTCTGCAACATGAGGGCCTCAATACATCATCTCCTTAGTTATCCCACAAAATGGGGATAACATATGGATCCTACTTGGGTACATGTGCTCGTCGTAGAGTGCATGAGAACTGCAGCATCTCCAGGTAGACATGTGCCTACATTGAAACAAAAAACTGTAAAATATAGGGTGGTTCTATCACCCTTATTCCATATATATCAAAATAAAAAATGAAACTAGTCTAAAAAACAAAATTTTAGCATTTTTTCAAAAATTTCTAAACTGAGTATGAAATCTATATGCACATAGAGAAAAATGAAATATGAAATGAATTTAAACTAACATGAGAAATCAATATGCAAATGTAAATAAAGCAAGATGACCTACCTACTTACCTGGGGCCCTGAAGATCAAGCAATAAGTGATGTCATGTGAAGTCATACAACCAGTGCAACCAGTGGATCTTCTCATCAAAGGATCTCCATTGTGCTTAATTATGTAAAACAACAAAGATAAGTTAAGCACATAATTATCACAAGCATAAATAAATATATAACCATGAAATGAAATGAAATGAACAGAGATGGGGGGAGGGGCGAAATCATACTGGAAAGAGAAACCATCAGCCTAATCATGCTACGTGAAAGAGTAACCACAAGCATGATCAATCCATCTCTAAAGAGGGATACCATATGTAGACGATGGTTCATCTTCATCTATGTTTGTATGACTGTTGCTTCTTGAAGACCGAGAAGATATGAGAGATCCCAAGAATACCTCATGATTTCCCTGAGAAGAAGGAATGAGGTAAGGGACCGACTCAGGTCTAGAGAAAGAAAAATGTGGCCTCTTCATCTGTGAATCCTTGTAGAAATCCCCAAACTGAAAATACTTTCTCTTTGTAAAGTGAGCCTTTTATTTCTCTGGGATGGCCATGTCTTGGTGTTCATCTAAAATTGAGGATGAATATGGATAGAAATCCTTGTAGAACAAGTATGCATCCCCAAAAGGATTTGCATCATAAATCCCAAGGGATGGACGAAAATCATCTTGAAAATGTTGCAACGGGTCATCCTCATATGGATGGAACAAATATGTAATCATATCATCATCAGGATGCCAAACATATGAATCATATACATATGGAGACCATTCTTCTTATAACAACTCAATCCCTTTTTCTTGAGATCCACCCTCAATGTCATAAATTGGGTCTCCATAAAAATTGAGAAAACCACCATCCCATCTACGTCTCCCAGTTTGTATGAACCTATCTATATGCTCATCAACCAAATCCAAGGGTTCTTTCATAAAACCATCAATACAACTAAAATAACGATCTATTTGTCTTTGTGTGCAGCAAGGATAGAGGTTAGGGCAGCTTCAACTAGATCTTCAATTGTTTATTCAAATTCATGCTCAGGAGGAAAGAAAAGATGGGAAACCTCACCCTCATCAAGAAAGAGAAAAGACAATGATGTATCAACATGTTGTAATTCATCAAAATTCTTTTTTCTCTTTATGGCCTTGCTCCTCCATTGCTTCTTCATCACAAGAGCCTTGATAATTAATACAAAGTGCTTTGTTTTCCTTTTTCCAAAGGGACCTGTCGCATCCAAAGGCTCCTCTAATACTTATTCACTTCCAAAGTCATGGAATAAAGCATCATCAAGGTATTCAAAAGGGTCACAACTCATCATGCTCTCTTCTTTTTGTGTTGGAGGAGTAGAGGCATGGATGTCTTCATCAAGTGGAAGGGAAAATATGAGCACTTTGTCTTCGTCAAATGTATCGTTTGGATATTCAACATGAGAAAACTCATCAATATATTCTTGGTAAATTTCTTCAGATATATGTCCTTCAAGAACTTCTTCATCTTTAAGGGCTAGTTCTTCGATAGATTTTTGAAATAACTTTTTTATATGATTTATCATTTCCTCAACATCTTTACTAGCATACTTTTCCTTTTCCATCTATAAAATTTCCCTCCTCGAGGAATAAAAAGTTATGGATGACTATTCAACCCAAGGTTACATATTTCCATTGACTGAAAAGACGCCTCAATGGAGTCGTCAGATGAGATCAAGGCTCATAAAAGGATGGGAAGGGGGATGTTGGACAACTGAGAGGGGGGGTGAATCAGTTGTTACTGTGCTTAAACAATTATGCCCATTTTGAACTCTTTAGATAACACTCAATAATGATCACAATAAAGAAGGGAAGTAAGAAATAGAATATTAAACATCAATCACACACATGAAATATAAAGAGACAGATATTTTCTGAGGAAACCCATGAAGGGAAAAACATCTTTTTCTTGATATGATAAGTAATCTTTATTTTTTGTACATTATCATTCTTATGAGCTCCAAATCCTCTTGAGTCTACAACCTCTATTTTACAAGCAAAAAATTGTTGAGAGCACCAACTCTCTGGTTTCTCTAGCACCCACTAGAAGGAAGCACCAACTCCCTGAGTGTTCCAACACTAATATGTATAACAAAGAATGATATTTATCCCTTGCACCACCGTGCCACCCTGGTTTTTCTAGCTGCAACCAGATGGAAGCTACAACTCCCTGTGTTCAAGAACCCACTTGAAACTTTGAGGACACCAGTCCTCCCTAGAACCTCCCTACCACCCTGAAATATAAATATTTTCTTTCTTAAATTTATCACAGTGATACAAAATTTATCAATGGCTTGCTAGTCTCATCACTGTTCTCCTACATTGCTATGTTCTTCCTGCATCACTGCCTTTCTTCTTGCATCCATGTGCTTTCTTTTCTTCTGCGTTTTATACTCTGTGTGCCATCTACATTCTATCGCTATGCCTATGCATGCTCTTCATTGCTTCATTGTGCTACCCTACAGGTTGTTCATTGCATCTCTTCCTCACAAATGCATTGCTAACTAGAAAAGTCACCTCACTTCTTTGTTATGCATATTTTTCTCACGTCGAGTCCTCTACCTGATCATCATGGAAACTCTTCATCATCCCTGGTGGTTATCTCAATGTGTTCATCATTAATGGGCATTATGCAGAGATTCATTATCTTCTCTAATAGTCAAAACTCTTTGTCTACTCTATCAGTTACAACCAGTCAATTATGGATTCTTTGTCTTCTAAGCCCTTCCTTCACATGATCAATGGCGGTGACCTTACACCTGGGCTTAACGAGTGCTTGAGTGCTTATCAATTCAATGGCCATGATTCATTCTTCTGAAATGGATGAATCTTGTAACTTCAACACTTTTCCCTTCGGAACTTTTGGGTTTCAAACCTTTAGAAACTTTAGAATCAGAATTCCCGAATAGATCGGATGGTTTACATTCATTTCGCGGAAACGGATCAATCGTCATATTTGATTCTTACAAGGCTTAATATGACAGCCAAGACTTACTCAACCATTGATATCCATGGCCACCTTTTACTCTGAGCCTTTGGCTATTACACATACTCTATCCTTCCACTGTATCTTGATAAATGGTTGAGAGTGCACCCAACATCAGATCGACGTTCGACATCTCCTACGGGTCTCCGAACTTCGGATATTTCAAATCTAAACCCATTCTTTTCTCCATACGTCAATACTCTGAAGTTGTCAATCCACTGATGTGTGTCCCTTTTAGATCAACAATCGAGATCTCCTTCGGGTCTCCGGACTTCAGAGATTTCAAATCTCAAACCCCTTCTTTCGTCCGAAGTGATGTCACTTACTTACGTCATTTGTTGACGTTTCATGAGCCTAGTAGCTGCCACGTGTCACTTGGATTTATGATTTCTACGTACATGAAATGCTAAATAAACTTGACACTTGTCATTGTCTGATTGCACCACGTGTCCCTACTGACGTAGTCTTGCTGACGTGGATCCTCATGTGGCACATGTTCTTCTCTTGTATATAACGATTGTCCTACCTCCTGATGTATCTTAGATCAACGGTTGAGAGTGAATTCGAACCTCCATCCTTTGGTACTTTGGGAATTTTGACATTTCTTGGTGGTGAAACTCTTGAAGAAATTCTCCCAGAGTGACACAAATTTCTTACGTCACTTGTTGACATGGCACTAGTCAATTTCTTCCTGACACTTGTCATCATCTTATTATGCCATGTGTATTCGATGACGTGGTCTACTGCCAAGGTCTACCACATATCCTTGCTGACATGGTCTGCTGGCATGATCCACTGATGTGGTATTCTAACATGGTCTGCTGACCAATAGCATTGATCCAATGATCCTCATATGTCCTCCAAATCCAATGGTCCTTATTCATTTCGAATTTCTGGGCTTCACGTTTTTCCAATCTCAAACTTTTCGTAGTGTAACCTCCTCATATATTGATATCCAAAGTGAATCCTGTTCATTGATCAGAATATTAGATCAACAACTCAATCTTTCTACGATTTATCTCTTATGTCATATCATGTCCTTCCACTTGGAATGATCCAATGGCTGATGGAAATTTGCATTTCGGGAATTTCAAATCTCAAGCTCTCAAGAGTGTAACCTCCTCACATCTTTAGATCCGAAGTGAATGTTGTTCCACGATCATGAACTTAGCTCAATGGCTCGATCTTTCTGCGATGCGGCTTTGCTGGCTTATCCTGTCCTTCCACTTGGAATGATCCAACGGCTAACGAAAATTTGCATTTTGGGGATTTCAAATCTCAAGCTCTCCAGAGTGTAACCTCCTTGCGTCTTTAGATCCGAAGTGAATATTGTCCATCGATCATGAACTTAGATCGACGACTCGATCTTTCTGCGATGTGCATTTTCTGGCTTATCATGTCCTTCCACTTGAAAGTGATCTGATGACTAACAGGAATTCGCATAATCGAATTCTCAATTGTTTTTCCCCGCTTATCATTTCCTTCCACTCAAAAATGATCCAGTCGTGAGGACACTCAAATCAGATCAATGGCCGACGATGATTGTGGAACCACAACTTGCGAGTGATTTAACTCGACACCCAAACTTCGCAATTTGAAGTTGTGCGTTGTTGGTGAGTCAACCACAATCATCGATCTTCAAAGCTATAAGATCGGATGGTCCTGACTAATTGCAGGATTGGAACAAGTGCGATGTTTAATTCTCCTTTCAGACTCTGCAATTCATCCTTGTCATAGATTTGTTGATTGTGCATCCGACGGTCATGATTTAATCTGACTTAAACTCATTGTTTGTTGGATCAACCATAGTCGTATATATTTGAATCTATGAGATCTGGTGATCTAGACAGATTACAGGATTGTAACTGGCGAGTATTTTAATTCATCTTTTTCTCCCTACAATTCATCCCTGCCATAGATCTAGCTTGCAGATCCGACGATCTTGATTTGATATTATTTTTATCGTGTCATCTCTTCTAATATTTGATTCCTTCTACACACTCTTCCTGTAATCATGCCATCGTCATTGTTTTTCTTTCCATTCATGACAAGCATGCACTTTCCTATAAATCATGCCAACAATCTCCCCCTTTGGCATTGATGGCAACCCTAAAAATTTGTGTTGTTCTGCTTGGACCTCCAACTATAGCATCTAGACTACTCATTTTCCCCCCCTTTGACATCAATGTCAAAGAGAAAATGCTCCCCCTGATCTGTTGCAGTATGTTTCGAAGGTATCAAATATTTAACCAATACATACTCCCCCTGACAGGATGGACTCTCTTAGGTTGATAATGGGTTCACACCCAACTTCTGGTGTAGATACTCAAACTAAGCTTTTGCAAGCAGTTTAGTGAAGATATCAACAATCTGATCTTTGGAAGGAATATAATGCAAAGAAACAACAGTGTTGGTCACTTGTTCCCTCAAGAAGTGATACTTGATGGATATATGTTTGGTCTTGGGGTGAAATACAGGATTCTTTGACACATTGTTTGCACTAGTATTATCACAATGAATTGGAATCGGTGCAATATATTTTACATCCAAGTCTACAAGTGTCTGAATCATCCATAATACTTGTGTACAGTAAGTGGCAGCTGCAATTTACTTAGCTTCTGTAGTTGATAAGGAAATGGAACCTTTCTTCTTTCTCACCATGATACAAGGGAATCTCCTAAGAAGAAGGAACCTCCACTAGTGTTTTTCCTTTCATCTGTGCAGTTAGCCCAATCAACATTTGAATAGACTGATAGTTGAAAATTCTTATTCCTGGGATACCATAGCTCACAGTCCATTGTTCCTTTCAAGTATCTGAATATTCTTTTGACAGCTAACAAATGACTTTGTTTAGGTGCAGCCTGGTACCTTCCTACCATTCCAACAACATGCATTATGTCTAGATGGGATGTTTTGATGTCCAATAGGCTTCCTATCATAGACCTATATGAACTATAATCAACATTAGGTGAATCATCATCCTTTCTTAATGTACATCCAGTAACCATAGGTGTACTCATAGGTTTAGAATCTTCCATTCGAAACCTTTTCAACATTTCTCTTAGATATTTTTCTTGAGAAAGAAATATTCCTTCAGACCTCTGAGTAATTTGCAGGCCAAGAAAAAATGACATCTCCCCTATCATAGACATTTCAAATTCAAACTACATGGAAGAAGAAAACCATTGTACCAATGAAGCATTATTACTACCAAAGATCATGTCATCTACATAGACCAACACAATGAGCATATCATTACCCTCTTTTTTGATATATATATTGTTGTCGATTGTTCCTCTCTTGAACTCTTTGTCTTGTAGATACGTATCTAGTTTGTGATACCAGGCACAGGGAGCTTGTTTCAACCCATATAAGGCTTTCTTTAGCTTGCACACAAGTTCAAGGTTATCTAACAGTTGGAAACCTTCTGGTTGTTCCATATAGACTTATTCTTTTAGATCTCCATTTAGAAAAGATGACTTGACATCCATTTGATATACTTTAAACTTCTTATGACAAGCATAGGCAAGAAACATTCTAATAGCTTCTAATCTTGCTACGGGGGAAAATGTTTCATCAAAATCCAGTCCTTTTATTTGAGCATACCCTTTACAGACCAATCTGGATTTATTCCTAACAATTTTTCCTTGTTAATTCATTTTATTTTTAAACACCCATTTGGAGCCAATTACATTCTTATCTGTCGGTCTAGGAACAAGCTCCCAAGTATTGTTCTTCTCAATCTGATACAGTTCCTTGTTCATTGATTTTAACCAATTTACATCTTCACTGGATTCATTGAAGTTCTTGGGTTCCACCATGGATATGAAGGTCATATGTGATTGTTCGGTGTCTTTGATCATCCTTCTCCTAGTTTTTACACCTGAGTCTTTCTCACCAATTATCTGACTTTCAGGATGATTCTTTTAGTAGTTTTGGAGGAGGAATTTGATGTTGATCATTGTCCTGACTCTTCTTTTCTGGGTGTCTCTTCTCCATCTGATTCTTGGACCTGTTCATCTTCAGTTTCAGTTGTTTCCTTTATATTAGACTCAATATTGCTTACCTCTCTTACTGGGACTCCTTCATCAACCTTTAAATCAATGCAATCAACTAATTTATGAAATATTTTATTAAAGCATCCATATCCTTTACTATCGGTAGCATATCCTAATAATATGCCTTCATCATCCATGCCATCATACTTGACAAGGTTTTCATTATTATTCTTTATGTACAACTTACTCCCAAAGACTTTGAAGTGTTTGATTGAAGCAAGTTTTCCATACCACAGTTCATAAGGTGTCTTGTCACTATGTGGTCTGAGGTGGGATTTGTTAAGAATATGGACTATTGTGTGTATTTCTTCTACCCAGTAAGTTTGACCAATGTTCTTCTCATTCATCATTGACCTGGCCATTTGTTGAATTCTGTTTTGCCTCTCAACTACTCCATTTTGTTGTGGAGTTCCTGGGATTTTTTATTCTCTCTTGATCCCATTTTTATCACAGAATTCCTTGAAATCACTTGAAATAAATTCTCCTCCTTTGTCTGATCTTACTGCCTTTAACCTCTTGCCTATTTGATTCTCAGTTAAATCCTTAAATATTTTAAATTTCTCAAATGCTTCAGCTTTTTCTTTGAGAAAAGTAACCCAAGTAAGTATGGAGTAATCATCAATGATCAACATAAAGTAGTTGTCCTTCCATGTGCCTTCCTGTCTTGATGGTCCACATAAATCCATATGAACTAATTGGAGTGGTTTCTCTATTGAAGTAGAGCTCTTGGATTTAAATTGTGTCCTGGCTAGGTTTCCTACTTGGCGGGGTTTACACACAAAGTCTTATGGCTTTGATATTCTTGGAAGATCTTTTACTGCCTCAATATTTTTTATCTTGATTAAGTGGTCAAAGTTTAGATGTCCAAGTCTCCTATGCCATAACTAGATTTCATCATGTTTGCTTGGATGACACTCTTCTATATATTCTTTCAGCACATATACATTATTTTTCGTCCTTATGCCTTTAGCCACCACTTGTCCTGAGTTTACAGACTTTATCTTACAATCCTTGGAATTGAGCACCACTTCACATCCTTTGTCACGCATTTGACTTACATTGAGCAAATTATGTTTCATCCCATCTATAAGCAGAACATCCTAGGCTTTTCCTTTACCATTACTCAAACTCACCATCCCTTCACCCTTGATTTTACCTGGTTCATCATTTCCAAAGGTTACATTTCTTTTTTTTCTTTTACTTATAGACAGAAACTTATCCTTGTCTCCAGTCATGTGCTTGGAACATCCATTGTCTATATACCAGGGGTATTTTTGTTTTTGAGCTGAAAGTACTAGACCACATTTTTCACTATCTTTATTTTTCCATGTGCTGGCATTTCTAGCTAAAGGATTTATCCTTGGATCTTCCTTGTACTTATTCATATGGAAGTTTGTAGATTTGTGGTCGAAGTTATGAAAGTTATAACATTCAATCTCATTGTTAAGTAGGTCAAAGTGATTGGTGCTACATTGTCTATTCAGTGGCTTCTTAGTTCCATGTTGTAAAGATTGTTTATTTCCTGACCTCCTCAATTGCATGTCTCTAAACTTAATTTGACAATTTACAATCTTATGACCGAAATTAGAATAGTAAAAATAGTAGCCATGGAAGAAATTTTGGTACCTAAAGGATGGCCTTCTTCTTGGAATTTGTTGCTCCATCTTCCGATCTCTTTGTTTTTTATTTGGGATCATCTTGTCTTTATTAGCTTTTGGTGACAAAGTGATCTCATGGTCTGATTGTCTATTGACTTGGAACTTGATCATGTTTACTGGCTCTTTTCTTTCTGGTTGATTGTTTCTTGAACCATTTACATAACCTAAACCAGTATTCAACAAAGGAGATCTTTGTTTGCTCAAATTTTCGTTAAGTTCTACTGTGGATTTAATGCTTGGAATATTTTGGAGATACAATGTTTTAAACTTCTCCATCTCTTTTCTGGTTTTTACTACCTCTTCTTCCAAGGCTTCACATCTTTCCTTCTTTTCTGATAACTGCTATTTCAGAATGTCCTCTATTTTCTTTTCCTCTTCTAATTCCACTTTTAGCAAGGCAAAGTCTTCATCAGGTCCTTTATTGTCTTTCTTGAACTGTATCATCAATTGTTTTTTCTTTTTCTTCTTAGATCTAAGTCTAGCAATTTCTTCTAGAGCGTTGATTAGTTCTCCTTCCAAGTCAACCACAGCTTCTTCATCGTCAACATCACTTCCTGTGATTTTATTATCATAATCCTCTTTGTCCATAAGCATAAATTCATTAATATTATCTTCACAGGAAGAGTCACTATCTGTGTCTTCTGAAGAGTCATCATTGTTTACACATAGACTTTTCTTTTTACCAAATCTCTTGGGTTTGTACTTATTTTCACCTTCATAATTCTTATCTTGTTTCTTGTGTGGACACTTAGATGCAAAGTGACCTATCTTTCCACAGTTAAAACATTTGAAGGGAAATTTTCCTTGTTACTTGCCTGATCCTTTCTTTAGTCTTCTCACAAATTTTTCTTCAATTTCATCAGGCTCAGAATCCTCATTATTATCTGCTATAAATTATGTTTCTCTACAGGTGAGTTTATCTTTACCTATCCTCATTTCATAGGCAGTAAGAGTTCCTAGGAGTTGGTCAATAGACGGAGCTTTTAGATCATTAAGTTATTCTATAGCAGAAACCTTTGGGTTGAACCTATCTGGCAAAGATCTCAAAAAATTTTGAACTAAAGAGACATCCTCAATTTTTTCACCAAGTCCTATCATTGCATTTACTTGTTCTTCAACTCTCAGAAAGTACTTCCCAACTATTTCATCCTCTTTCATCTTTAGCTATTCAAACTGTAATATGTAGTTCTAAAGCTTGGCGTCCTTTACCTTCTCATTACCTTCATAACTACTAATGAGTTTGTCCCACATTTCTTTGGCAGATTATAAGTGCGTAACTTTTACAAATTTTGTTTCTGCAATCCCACTCAGAATAGCATTCATATCCTTAGTGTTGAAGCTGAATTCTAGCTTGTCATCCTTAGAATCTAGTACAACTAGCTTTACATAACCAGTCTCTACCACATCCCAGACATCTGGACTTAGGGCCATTATGTAGGTTCTCATCCTAACTTTCCAGAAGGTGAATTTTGTTCCATTGAACAAGGGGGACTTATTGGTTGAAGTTCCTTCATGGATATTCATGTTAAATCTCTAGGATCTACCCTTAGATAAAAGGAACCGGCTGTAATACCAATTGTTGGAAAACTGAGAGGGGGGGGTGAATCAGTTGCTACTGTGCTTAAACAATTATGCCCATTTTGAACTCTTTACAGAACACTCAATGATGATCACAATAAAAAAGGGAAGTAAGCAATAGAATATTCAACATCAATCACACACATGAAATATGCAGAGACAGATATTTCCTGAGGAAACCCATAAAGGGAAAAACCTCTTCTTCTTGATATGATAAGTAATCTTTATTTTCTATACATTATGATTCTTATGAGCTCCAAATCCTCTTGAGGCTACAACCTCTATTTTACAAGAAGAAAATTGTTGAGAGCACCAACTCTCTGGTTTCTCTAGCACCCACTAAAAGGAAGAACCAACTCCCTGAGTGTTCTAGCACCAACTGGATGGAAGCACCAACTTCCTGGTCACATAGGCACCAACCTGTATAATAGAGAACAATAGTTCTCCCTTGCACCACACTGCCACCCTGGTTTTTTTTGCTACAACCAGATGGAAGCTACAACTCCCTATGTTTAAGCACCCACTTGAAACTTTGAGGACACCGATCCTCCCTAGCACCTCCCTACCACCCTGAAATATAAATATTTTCTTTCTTAAATTTATCACAGTGATACAACATTTATCAATGGCTTACCAATATTATCATTGTTTTAGTACACTACTATGTTCTGCCTTCATCAATGTCTTTCTCCTCACATCCATGTGCTTTCTTTTCTTATACATTTTCTACTCTGTGCGCCATCTGCATTATATGTGCTATGCCTCTGCATGCTCTTCACTGCATCACTTTTCTTCCCTACAGGTTGTTCACTACGTCTCTTCCTCACAACCACATCACTAACCAGCAGAGTCACCTCACTAAATCTTTGTTCTGCATATTTTTCTCACGTCGAGTCCTCTGCCTGATCATCATGGAAACTCTATGTCATCCCTATAGGTTAGCTCAATGTGTTCATCATCAGTGGGATTTATTCCTTAGCTTCTCTGGCAGTCAAAAATATTCATTTACTCTATCAGTTACAGCCAGTCAATTATGGCTTCTTTGTCTTCTAAGCCACTTACTTCACGTGATCATTGGTGGTGACCATATGCCTGGGCTTAATGAGCGCTTGAGCACTTATCAATTCAACGACCATGATTCATTCTCCTGAAATGGACGACTGTTGTAACTTCGGCACTTTTCCCTTTGGAACTTTTGGGTTTCAACCCTTTCAAAACTTCTGAATCAGAATTCCCAAACAGATCGGACGGTTTACATTCATTTCAAGAAAACAAATCAATCGTCATATTTGATTCTTACAAGGCTTAATATGACGGCCAGGACTTAATCAACCATTGATATGGATGGCCACCTTTTACTCCCGTTATTTGGATATTAAACTTACGTTATCCTTCCATTATATCTTGATCAATGGTTGAGAGTGCACCCGAAATCAGATCGACGATCGATATCTCCTACGGGTCTCTGGAATTCGGAGATTTCAAATATCAACCCGTTCTTTTCTCCATACGTCAATCTTCCAAAGTTGTCAATCCACTGACCCGTGTCCCTTCTGGATCAATGGTCGATATCTCCTTCGGGTCTCCAGACTTCGGAGATTTCAAATCTCAAACCCCTTCTTTCCTCCAGAGTGACGTCACTTGATGATGTGTCATGAGCCTAGTATTTTCCACGTGTCACTCAGATTTGTGATTTCCACGTACCTGAAATGTCAAATCAACTTGAAACTTATCATTGTCTGATTGTGCCATGTGTCCTTGTTGACGTAGTCTTGTTGATGTGGATCCTCATGTGGCACATGTTCTTCTCTTGGATATAACGATTTTCCTACCTCCCAGTGTATCTTAGGTCGACAGTTGAGAGTGACTTCAGAACTCCATCCTTCAGGACTTCGATACTTTTGAGATTTCTTGGTGGTGAAACTCCTGAAGCAATTCTCTCGGAGTGACGCAACTTGCTTACGTCACTTGCTGACATGGCACGAGCCAATTTCTTCTTGACACTTGTCATCATATGATTATGCCATGTGTATTCGCTGACATGGTCTTCTGACATAGTTTTCCACATATCTTTGCTGACGTGGTCTGCTAACATGATCTGCTGACCAACAACATTGATCTAATGATCCTCGTATGTCCTCCAAATCCAATGGTCCTTATTCATTTCAGATTTCCAGGCTTCGATTTTTTCCAATCTCAAACTTTCTGGAGCATAACCTCCTCATATATTTATATCCAAAGTGAATCATGTTCATTGATCATAATATTAGATCGACGGCTTGATCTTTCTATGATGTATCTCTTCTGGCATATCCTTTCCTTCCACTTGGAATGATCCAACGGCTGACGGAAATTTGCATTTTGGGAATTTCAAATCTCAAGCTCTCCAGAGTGTAACCTCCTTGTGTCTTTAGATCCGAAGTGAATGTTGTTCATCGATCATGAACTTAGATTGATGGCTCTATCTTTTTGCGATGCGGATTTGTTGGCTTATCCTGTCCTTCCACTTGGAATGATCCAACGGCTGACGGAAATTCGCATTTCGGGAATTTCAAATATAAATCTCTCCAGAGTGTAACCTCCTCACGTCTTTAGATCCAAATTGAATGTTGTAACCTCCTCCTCAGGATGATTCGTAGCTAAGAAGGAAAAGACACAATACTATAATTAACCAGCTCCTACAAGCAATCTGCAATTAAGGAAAAACAAATTAGATTAACAAATTATAATTGACATATACACAACAATTAAAATTGAGAAATACATGCAATAAAGAAACAATTACGAATTCTAAATAAGCAACAAGATGAACACACAATATCTATTGATATACACAGTCACCCAGACCATTAGTGGGCCCCCTAGCAGGTCATGGCTACACTCCAACAAGAAAACGCAGGTGCTTAAATCAATGCAATTATGTCATTAATCATAAAAACATAGTCTGGAACAAAGTTGCAGATAATGTTTGTATTACACAATAAAATTCTTCTAAAAAATTATGTCTTTAGTCATGCCACTAGTAGTGGTATTTATAGATAATCTACAGCTTGAGAGGTCGACCACTGGAAGGTCAACCTCCTCTAAAAACAACAAACTCATTCAGTGAGCTCTAACAACAACATCTTCTAGAAATTTCACGAGCCACTCAA
The DNA here is from genome assembly GCA_032191745.1 of Picea mariana. Lineage (NCBI taxonomy): Eukaryota > Viridiplantae > Streptophyta > Pinopsida > Pinales > Pinaceae > Picea > Picea mariana. The sequence goes on from JASDQU011178835.1 coordinate 17,725, forward strand.
TGATCACTACAACCACCCAATCTAAGGTGTGTCGAGATCTGTAGTTGGAGGCCACAAGGTGCACAAAACCCATATCATTGTTTCGTCCACCATAGGCCACCAATGTACCAACCGCCAACTCCAATTCTCTCTGAGTGTCGGATGGAGTGCCGAATCGAGTGTTGGACAAGGTACCGGATGGAGGATTGGACCACGATTTTTCCCTGTTGCAAACAAACCATGCATTAGATCTTTGTAAACGTCAAACTGAACTGAATTGATCACAAAACTATTACAAAAACACCAATTATACATACCCGATGTGAATCCATGATGAATTGATATATAAACCTTTGAGAATCCTTCAAAATGGCTAATATGAAGCATAGCATATGTAATATCAATGCAAAAAGTATTTGATCATCGCAATAAAAAAATCAAAACATGAACCCAACAAACCTTCTTCATCATCAATGATTTCCCATCTTCTACACCTTCTACTTCAACATTTTGCTTCTGTGCTTTTGAAATGTGAGCTTCACCTCCTCCTTCTTTATTTCTCTAGGTGCATTCCAAAGACATGTGTCATGTCTTTCCATAGGCATAACACCTTACCTCTCCTCCTCTGCCTCTTCTTCTTCCCCGAGGAAAATAATTTCTTCCACTAGTGTAATGTCCCCAGCCACCAACAGGCCGGGCAAACGCCACTACTCGAACAATTCACTTAGTGCCTTGTTTTTCTCTGATCTATGACAACTCTAGCCTTAAACTACTGGTCTATGCCACACAGAGATACTTGCGGAAAAACATACACATCCATATAAACATAGAATTACTATTCTACATATATATAACATAATAATGCGGAAATAACAGTAAGCCTACACATGTAGCATATACAACATACAGATGCAATACCCATCAATTACAACATATGTACCATTACACAACATGTAAATGAACATAAAAGCGGTACTTATCTTTTATTAGAAGACCACCAATTGCATGCAGACCTTCCACAAACCTCCCAACCATAGACCACGCTACTCATCATGCTCAGTAGTGGGTCACCCCTGAGCTAGGATTAAGCTCTACCCAGGGCAAGGGAATCCTAGACTAGGCTGAGGTTACAGGAACACTGCACAGTGCAACCAGAAGGATTCTCTCTAGGATCTTTCTTACACCCACTACTCACAAAATCTCATTCCCCACATGCCTGTTCCACACGAGAGTATACACCTTCACTGTCACACAGTCCATTGACTGCTTCACCTCCCTCTCAAGGTCTCAACAACAGGCCAGATCAGGAATTCTCAGAGCTCTGTAGCTGGTGTTGGACTCTCTCTGGGAGAAAACCACTTCCTAGCAAACTCTCTCACCTGGAGAGAGCTTCTCATAGGCATGACAACCTATCTCTTCTTCCATGGGCCCAACAACCCGCTTCTTCAGCCACTTTCGACTCAGTTCCAACAAGGTATGGGTGACAATAATGATAACTGGTCAAAACAAATCAGGAAAATAGAAGGCAATGATCCAAACGATCCAGGTACAAACTCAACTCTATAAGAGTGGATATGCTAGGTTCAAGGACTCACAAAGGTCGACTTCATGGTTCTGGTTTTTAGAGGTGCATGGTTATGCAGAGGTCAAAACACAGAGCTAAAAATGGGATCGATGAGAATGACCAGCCACGAGTTCAGGCGGAGGATGGAAGAATGGCCCCAACGAACCCCCCCATAGAGAATGGCTAGCGAACCCCCAAAATGAGCTGACTCTTTAGCTTTAATTGTATGCGCCCAGGTTGACACCTGTCTTCCTGGAGCTGCATGCATTCGACTTAGCATACGTTCCTTTTCCAGGAACTTAGGACAACATGGATCAATTATCCACCTTAGCCTTTAGAAAATAATAATAAATTATTATCCCCTTTAGAGGTAAGCCCCCTAGCTTAGCCCCT
>JASDQU011178837.1:0-12512 GCA_032191745.1 Picea mariana
ATGTGTGAACCATGTTCTTGTTCTTTGTACCATAAGATACCTTAACTTCGGAACAAAGTTTCCTGAAGGGTGGGTGTATGTAATGACCCTTGATTATAAATTATAATTAATTTAATATGGTAATCCTAAAATATTAGCTAAACTATATTTATTTATTAAAATAACCTTAACTAATTATTTGTTACTAATTAGTTATTCTTGATTATGATTAATTTAAGTATAATTAACTCATTAATCTATATGGTTAAAGATTGATTTAATTATTAATTAATTCATTAATTAATAAAGTATTATATAAAAGGTGGATAATTAAATATAATATTTAAATTATGTTGCATACACAAGAGGGGATCACATAAGAATCCCGAGAAGATATAAGAAATTTAATGAATGGATAGGATATTTAAATGAATGGATAAGGTATTTAATAATGCGATAAGGTATTTGATGGGGGATTTAATGAAGGGAAGGCGGTGAAGGAGGAAAAAGGGGGGGGAAAGGAGTTTGGAGGAGGGATCATTCGACGGGAAGAGGACCATGATTTATTTTTTTGGGGAGAACTCTTAGTATTGGACCAGGGAGGAATTTTGTGTTTGGGATTGACACAGTGGACCGGGGTTGCTAGAGGTTTTGGGCTCGGAGGGCCAAGATATCCGTAGATATCCTGAAGCTAGGTCATTTTCCTAGTTGGCAGAGTGGACAAGAGGTTTTGGGCAATTATTTTTCTGTGTTTGCAACAGGACTGTGTAGTAGGTAGCAGCAGGAAGGCAGCTGAAAATGGAAATTAGCATCAGAGTTAAGGTACTCAATCTGAATTTATGCATTAGTCATTGATAAATTTTAGCGTAAGTATTGAGAAAATGTGGAATAATTCTTCTTTTATGAATCTGGTAGAAATGGTTGTGCATTTGGTGGGATTTGGTAGAATTTTTAAATGTTAATTTAAAACCAGTCATTACAGCCTCTCCTTCTCTAAAATGCATGTTGATGTGTTGGAATGTTGGCGCATTGCTGAGGTGGAGCGATGCTCCTGCATCACAAATTAATTCTCATGTACTTCAAAATTTGGTTCATAAATCATATGTGAAATATGATCTGAGGAAGCTAAGAGGGAAGTTGAGAAGCTTCTCCTTGTCTCTGATTTCCTTAGGAGACTGCCAATCATGGCACTCACAGTGGTGCTATAGTATTGTGGCCATGGTACCTCTTTGATTATTTCCTAGTTCTGATTAGAATTGAAGGTGTATGAAGATCCCATTGGAGACTCTGAGTAGCCTCACGCATCAAAATATTGCATACAAAAAAGGTGTCGTAAACACTACCTGAACTCTTGGGTAAACTTGTTGTCCTTCCCTTCTTTTAGTTGCTAGTGGTATTGGTTTTACGTGGCACTAGGTTTGTAAAACATTTGTAGAAGTAAGTCAAAGTTTAGAGCAAATGTGAGAATTATAAGAAAACATGCGGAGTGTCAAGGCCAACTTATTTATGGGTAACTTAAAAAAAAAAAGAACTTGAATCAAAGCCACAATATTAAAATTGATGGTATCCTCTCGATATTTGACATGGTCTCACTATTCCCCATGATTCTTATAAATGAGGCAATGATAGGCTTGAAGACAACATGTACCTAAAATCCACTTTATTTTCTTCTAGGGTGAGCATTATAAGAAAACGTCCAGAGTGGCAACGACAACTTATTTATGGATAACTTCCAGAAAAAGGCACTTGAGTCCCTAAACTTAAAATGAGATCGGTGGGTGAGGTATGTGGATGACATTGACGTAAAATGGGGCTCTATGTGATGGAAGATCTTTGAAAATTCATGAACCATTTGAATACTTAATCCAACTCTATAGAATTCACCATGGAATTATAGGAAAATCATTTGTTGCCATTTTTTTACATGATTGCAAAGAAAAAATAACAGTGACAGCTCATAAAGTGTACATGAAGAAAATCCATAAAAACAAATACTTGCATGCAAATTCTCATTAGAAACCAAACCAAAACATGGGTGTCTTGAACACGTAACATCCCCTAACTTATTCGTAAGAACCCACTACAATGCACTAGAATGATATAAATTGTAGAGTGATTGCACTGGGATTTCATTACAAATATACCTTTCCTTCGTAATAACAACCTTGACAATACATTGTAGGTATTTCTCAATTATGTTTTAATGTCCGTTGAGAATATGAACCCTACTCTCATCAGTGTCATAAATCCATGAGTATAATAACAAGAGCATGAATATAACAATGTAATCAAAAGAATTTTGACTATATAAACAAAAGAACTATTCCTAGTCTAGACTTGATGTTAATCAATGAGGAATGGTAATAGATGAGGGAGTATCTTTCATACAACATATTAAAAAATTGAACAAGAACAATCTAGAAAAAGCTATAAATACATAAGAATTACTCTATTTACAATCACAATCTAAAACAACATACAAGGACTTCTCTCTCCAAGCCCTTCATTAATGTAGCCAAGGGTTAAAGTGATTCATAAATATTTTTATTCCGATTGAGAAATGAAGGAAGAAATATAGGAAGCATAGATAGATACTTAACAAATCGATGTCCTCCATCCTCTCTATAAGAGGAGCTCTTCAACACCAGACTTTCCATCACGATGATTACCAATTGTTGATATGGTTAATTTCCTATATGAGGATATGGCCAATTTCAGATATGGGAAGAAAAATTTGCAGCATCAATTGGCCTAGAGGGCATGAGGATGGTAGTGAAAGGCACCCGAGGGAATTAGTTGTACTAGTCCCCAATCCTAATAAATGTACCCATTGAATATGATGAATGATTTTTGTTATTTTTATAAAATGTTTAAAGAAGAAAACAAATTTTATATCAATTTAAAAATAAAAATAAAAAAATGCTTTATGTCAATTTTAAAAACATAACACATCTAAAAAAAAGTGTCACTCATAAATAAAAATGAAAAAAAAGTGTCACTGGAAAACAAAGGAAGGTGGGCTTAAGGTCAGAACAGCTCATGTCTTAGACAAGTTCGTCATCGATGCTACCCACTAGAGAGTTGACCACCATTGATAGATACTTCTTATAGGTTGATGATGGAGAAAGAGTCTCATACCACTATGCAAAACACTGCCCTTATTTACAAGATGCAATGGGAATAACTAAACCATCAAAGTCGGTGATAGGTAAGTAATACACAAGTAGGAAAGTAGATGAGAGTCATGATATTGAGAAATAAAGTCATCAATATGTTGAGAATACCTGTCATTGTATTGTTTCTTCCTTGTGCAGGTCGTTGCTAAAGGAATTCATACAAAACTAACGGAAAGTATCTAGTCCTTGTAGCCACCTCCTGCAAGTAGTAGTCATCACCCTGAAGAAGATTGTGAATAGGGGAAAAAAGGACATGTTGTCAGGGTATGATCATGAAGAAGGAAAATACATAGCCTAAAAGACTGGTCCCCTGGGATGCCTCTCCCTTGTGCTCCCCCAGGTTTAGGAAGGTAAGGAATGTTATTTCTCCATGTGATTGGCTCAGTTGTAGTGAGTGTCTAGTTTTCCAAGTCTGATATTATTTATCAAGCGATTTATGCATATAACCACAGTTAATTTGGAATTCAAGGTGATGAAAAATAGAACAAATCCTTACAAAACCGATTACATTGTCTTAGCTTCTAGCCAGACTACATTTGTTATTGTGGAATCCGTGGCTACAATTTCTTCATAGTCGGTCGAGGATTTTGAAACTACAACCCCAATACAAATCATTATTCATTCAATCTCACCTATCCACCTATGTATAATACATTTGGTGTACCTAAAGGCTGTTGAGAAACAATGAGGTTCAAAACTGATAATCCAAGTAAATTGTTTTTAAAAATTTGTATTCGATCATTTTATTCTCTTTGTTATTGCAAGTAATATGAAATATTGTTCCCCCAGATGGGGTGCTAGTGTGGGAAAAATGTCATATGGAGGGGGCACGAAGTGGCCAACATGACGATGGCCATGTGACAGGAGCGTGGCGCACCATCCCGCCACCCTGTTGTATTTAAGACTAGCTCACGATGGCCCAAGAACCATTACTCTCGATGCCCCTAACCTCAACTTGTTGTCTTTTCGATGGCACAATGCAATGAATTCAAATTTACTCTGCGCGTGCACCTTTTCATCCTTCAGTTGCCTCAACGCCATGCCTCCTAGTAGTGGAATTTGTAGAGGTTCCCTCCCTTCATTGAGCTTCCCTGCAACCTGCATTACTTCAAGATACACCTCCATTACATGTTCTTCCTCCCTATTCTTGCATTCCCCCTCAGCGTTACCAGAATTCCAAGTCAAAAAGGAAAATCAAGGTGTGGCTCGACTTGGCAGCCAAGCCGGCCACAAGTGGCTCTCAGACTGTGGCCTGCACCATCCCCTACCTGGTCACTTTCTTTATATTTCTTGAACTCCTCTCTATCATCGTCACAAAAAAGTCCTAGTGACCTCTCGGTCCTCTCCTCACCCTCTGCTACTTGGCTAGAATGGATTTCCCTCTCTAATGATTCACTGGGTTTCCACCCAGGGCCCTCCTTCGACTTGGCCTCATATTCATTACTGCCTCCTACAGTCCCACCAAATTCATTGGCGAGCGCACTTGGCCAACAAGAGAACTCTTCCAATCGACCTCACCTGGGAGAGACACCAAATCTCTTGGGGCCACAACCAGTCCCTCACTCCTTTTCCAACTCAGAACCAGATTCACATCTGCAGGACAACATCGTTATCCTGCAAGGTCTAGTCTTTGAGCTATGATAAGGCCTAGATGACCTCTAGTTTCGACTGGAAATCAAGGATGGAAAGGACCCTGCACTCCTGCAAACGCTCTCCACTCTGCAAGGGGTTTACCACTCTACACCAAGAGCAGGCAAAGTTGTAGTGGAAGGAAACAAAGGGGACTTAGGGGAGGGAGGAGCAGATGCTACAAGGGTTGGCGAGGAAGACGATTCAGGCCTTTCCATGCATGTGGCCATCGACGAGGGAGGTACACCTATCAAAGAGGAAGTTCCTGGTGATGACGATGATGTAGAAACGACCATGCATGAGGCCATGTAATAGAGTGGTACATTGGATGAAGCTAGAAGGGAGGGCAACAACATGGGAATTGCCATGCAAGAGAACATGGAGTGGGGAGGGAAAATCGTTGAAGAGGAAGTTGTGGACCGATGACCTTTTCCACCTCCTAGTTCGTATGGTCGTGCCTCAGACCAACCACATGACCAACATAGGTGTCCTCATGTCATTTTATCAAAATGTTTGACTTTCTTTTGCCTCATGGAGGCCAAGAGCATGCTTGATATGTTGTTTATTTGTTTAATTTTTTATTTTTAAGTTTTATCATTTCTAAGATTGGTAGCTTAAAACATCTACCTTTACTATTACCAGCTGGATGAACTGGTTTCCCCTTGGGGCAGTTCAGTTATTTCAGTCTGGACCTCTGGATGACTTTTGTAACTCTGGTTTTTTGAAGGATTTTTATACAACTCTTACTTACAAAAAAAATAAATATGAAATATTGTTGGTTTACATGTGTGTGGTTCATGCACTGTCATATGGAAGTGCACAATGCACACGTCCTAAGGATGCACTGCATGTTAGAATATGTAATTCTTACTTGTCTTAACCTTGTATGAGACAATTATGTTTGTAATATAGAGAACAATCTGTAAGAGAGTGGTTTGATCCTACAGTTTAAGAGATTGTTAGATAATTGGTTGTGAGAGATATTCTCTCCAACTAAGAGTAAAATAATAGTTTGAGGTTGAGATAGTGTCTCAATTGAGTGATTGTGTGATATTTATCTTTAAACAAGCTTGTTGTAATGTGTTGTATTTATATGTATTCATTACATTAATTCAAGATGGTGATTGACACCATTATTTAGGTATAATACTCAACTCTCTCATTTTAATATGGTATCAGAGAGAAGGATTGGGCATTACAGCCTTGTAACAACCCTAGTTGAATATATGCTAAGGGATTATTAAGTAACAATTAATTAGATAAATAATTGTTCTAATATGGTTTTAATTAAACAATGATTAGGATTAATGATATTAATTAAATATTTATTTATTAATTAATTGTTTATAACTTTTGATTAATTAATTAATTGATTGATTACATATCACATTCAATGACATGGGTAATAAATTTAAGGGGCTTAATAATTTTAATTTATTTAATTAATTGTTTTACGTATGCGGGAGGGGATAAGATATTAATGAAGGGGATAAGACATTAAAGAAAGAGATAAGATATTAAAGAAAGGGGGATAAGGTAATAAATAAGGGATAAGGAAATTAATGAGGAGGAAGAGAGTTGGTGAAGGGGGGATATGACAGGGGAGGAGTCTTACGGGGAGGACCATCATCTTGGGAAGGGAAGCATTTTGGAGAGGAGACGGGGGAGTTTTGTTTTTTCATGGACTTTCTGGTTCTCTTCTTGAGTTTTACAATGTTTGAGAATCATTACAGAGGGCATCAGGGTGTTGGGGGTTTTGGGCACGGGGGCCAGGATTCCTTTCGGTTTCCTGGAGCTAGGGAGTCAGACAGACTGCTCCTAGCTGGCTGGGAGGTTAGTCGGTTTGGGCAGAGTTGGTCACTGCATCAGGAAACAACAAGGCAACGCAAGGCAGTAACAAGGCAAGGCACAACCATATCGGTAGAAATTAGCATTGGAAGTAGGTAATTTAATTATGAAATTGCTAAGTTATGCTAATGAATTATTTATGCACTCAGAAATTCTATGTTGAAATTGAAATTCTATGTTAGAAATGTTATGTGTAGTTGTAAGGATTTTACTAGGCTTGTTGGTTTTTGGTCCCTACACATGGTATCAGATAATGTAGTTCACAATCTAGAGCCTTAAGGGCCTACCCACCTACCCACCCATCTGCTTGTAAGAAGGAAAATATCCAACCCACTCCATGAGAGCTGCATACATAGCCAAAAACATAATTAGTATGGAGATGTGGCTCTCCATAACTAAAACAAAATAAGAAAAGAGAAACAGGGGATTTTTAAACCACATACCATTCTCCCAATATCTGGCATGGATCAACTCCTTTATGTAACATATACACCTTCCCCTGCACACACAAAAAAAAATTCAAACCGCGTATAAAAAAAAAAACAAAAAAAACTAATAATAAAAGAGAGTCCTTACTTTTAGAACATTTTATGATTATAGGGCATCGAGGGAATGTTCTAGAATTCCATAGGACATGTAGCAAAACGTGTAAATCTATGTAGAATAAACAACTTTATTAAGGAAAAGTGTAAAATGCATTTAACATTTCTGACATAAGGTATATTTTTCCAAGTGGATTCTGAAGATAATAACAATAACCTAAATATTAGTTGGCAAATTACCTCAAATTGCCAGAGATTTTCAGAGTAAGAAATGCAAACTGCCTAAACTTTCTGTCCTGTGGAAAAATAGCACTTGATTGAAAAAAACTATGCCGAGAGTCTAACCCTAAACGTTCGAAACAATGGAATGAATCGTCTGAAAAAGGATAAATATGACTACCTAGGGTTTCATGGAAAATACAAAGAATATACGAGTACGTCCATTGTATTTCTATCTCTACTAGTAACAAATGTAAAGGCATATACGATGCTGGTGACTATTTATACAATTTTTCCCCTACAGTCTTGTCGATTGACATGAAATGTTGAGGAATTTGCAGAATTATTTATAATATTAAGAATAATTTAGGGAAGAAAGGAATTAACTTAATAAATAAATCTTGTTTATCCGTAATTCAAGATTTCAAGGGATGCATACTAACTCTTGACAAGCAAACAAAAAAAAAATATTGAAAAAAAAAACCCGACTAACACAAGATCAGACACAAAATGCTAGATTGAATAGTTAAAGGCCACACTGAAGATTTTACTGTTTCCCAAATTTACACAATTATTGCCTGACACCCACAATGAAATATTAAATAAATATGAGTTTAGGGGAATAAATACCCACAAATCCTTAATGTTTTGGCCTCCTGATTGAGCAATTTTGAAAAGTACATTATCAAGGAGAGAAGTCTATAACATTCCACCAAAAAGTTATAAACACCCTCTGTGGAGAGTCAATAATGATTGTCGCTAATAAAGTGTGTTGGATGTATTTCATTAATGGGCATATTGAGTCCAGATTTCCAAATTTGAATCACAAATTCTCTTGCCTCTTTGGTTGTTGATTTTTGCATTTTAGCATTTGAACTTTAAGATTTATATATGGAGGACAATGTGGCATGGAGTATAAATCAAAGGCTATTGTAATCCATGGTTCCTGTAGAACAACTATTGAGGCAAATTTGCTAGGGGATTTAACCATTTTGCTAAATAGCAGGTTGGTGTCAGCCATAGACAACAAGTATTAAGCCAAAAGATAGTATGAATAAGAGGAATATTTAACATCAACAGTCTTAGGGACCACTTTATTCAAGGCAATTTTAAGGTTGGTAAATTTTTTTTACATGATTTTTTTGTACCTAGAACAAATAAGAGGTCTTTATCTTAGATTGTAATTTCTCCTATTACAATTGTAACGAAAAAGGTAAAAGTAGTCTCTTTAGAAAATATATAAAAACAAAAACACTCTTTTCACCGAGAGAAGGTATAGCTCGCTGGAGGTTGCTAAAGGACTAGGTACCTGAAATTTCAGTGTGACCAGAAATTAGTTTATTGATCTATTTTCCTTCTCAATATTTCTATACTATTCCTTGCTAGCTACTAACATAGCAGGTGTATCTGTACTATGTAGAGTGAATAGTACTAGCAGAAAGTTTTTGAAGGCTATGTTAAATAGTGCAACAATACTAGTTGACTAAGTCTCATAAACAACAATAGCTTATCAGGAAACAAACAATTCATTCCACTGTAAAAAATGTCATGTCTATCCTTGTTACAATTAAACAGGAGGGAACAATGCAATATAGTTGCAAAATTACTAGAAAACAAACTAGAGATGTGAGTTTCTTCTTTCATCTTTCAAAAATGTGTTGCCTGATGCATTACAAGAGGTCGTTTCTCCTAGATTGTGTTACAACTGAATATCCTATCATAATGCATGTTGATTGTGATGTGAAAGTAAACTAGCCAAAACAAGACCCTGCCCTAGACTGATTGCGTTATGACCCTGCAAGCCACACAACCCAACACAGCACAAATCACCAAAGCCCAGAACCTACAACGCACACACAACACAAGTCTGCGAAAACACACCTCACTGCGGAATATACACAACACAGGGTACTAAAATCTACTCTGATATGCCAAAAAAGAAAGCCAAGTCACCGAGGAAGAGTCTCACAACTCCACTCGAGAGACCAAGTGCCAAACGCCAAACCAAGTCACATGTAGGATGATCCCATGAGGGGGTGCCACTATGCTCAATGCATCGCCACACAGGGGAGCTTGCAGCCATTACCATATCTTCACCATCGTAGTAGAGAGGGAGAAGTCCAGGGCGCATTTGGATGGTGAGATAGGCAACAATGAGGGAGCGTTAGGGTTGAGGATGGTTTAGGGTTTGGTAAGAGAGGTGTGTAGGTATGGGAATGAGCATGGTGAGGGAAGAGGCACATGGGCCTCATGCGAGGACCCACTGCCCATGTTAAATTTATTTATTTATTTTATTATTCTTATTTAGTTATTATTTTTATTTTTATTTATTTTTTATTATTCATTTTCTTTTATTTATTTATTTTGGTTAAATTGTTAAGGTTTTAATTTAAGTTAAGGTTTAATTTTAAATTCAGGTAAGAATGAAATAGTATAGGGGTTTGGAGATGACTGGCATGACCCGTCCCGTCGACCATGTCCACTTAATTAAATATTTCTAAATTGTCTTCTTCTGGCCAATACAGTCCATTTTTTTCTATTTTAGAAAGATTTTCGAAACACAAACTCCAGTAAGAGAATGAGATAAGAGATTTTTCCTTAAACCCCTGAGCAAGATGGAGGGGTCAGTCTTTGGTTATCGCCAACTTGTAGTGTATGACCTATTAACAATCCGGTCCATTTGACTCATCCAATGGTGTAAACTTCTGGAATATTTGGAGAGTAGTGATCGGGATTCAGGTGGATGCCATCACCATACATGATTTTAAGTGGTTGACTGACCTGATAACATGTTGCTCAACGTAAATGATATAATTTAGTCGGTCGCTTGTGATGCATATTTCGGTTACTTATGGGCCATTTGGCAGGGAATCTCATTGTTATTTTGTTGTTTGCAGCATTGACAAATAAAGTATAAATTTTAATTATTATAAAGGAAGAAAAAGTTGGCTGATTAACTTTTTTACATGAGGGTGTGTTTCGAATCTGGCTGCTTAATTTGATGATTCTTTATTCCAATCAAGTTGCTTTTATTTTTATAATTAAATTATTAATTTACCTTTAAAAAAAAAGATACACACCTCAGGACTCAGGAGTAGCCTTAAATTCAATTTAGTGTGCACTGTAGTCTTTTAAGATAATCTTAATATCGAAATGGTTGTTAAGAGAAAGACCCCTCGATAATTGCATTAAATTAACTATAGAATGCACTGGAATCTTTTAAGAAAATCTTAGTATAACAAATGGATCTAGAACATATAAGTTGAGAAACATTTCTCGTAGATTTAAATGAAACTTTGTCCCATGCATCCCTTTGTAAAAGTGCGTGTCCCATTTCCTTCCGGACAAGTGAAGTGCATACGTGGGAAGTTCACACACACATTTTAAGATAAGAATCACACCCACAATCTTTAAATTTTTCCTCTATTTTATGGATTTTAAGCCGGTTATGGATTTTAAAGTACTCATATCCACTCAAACCTAGATAGTTATATCTCATCATTTTGTTTCTACATATTGAACTTGGAATTTATTCTAGTGTTTTCGATCCTCGTAATGAACCAAAATTCCATAATTATAAGAAGAGTTTGGAATCCTTATCCAAACTAGAGTTGTGAAGAGTGGGTCTATTACAAGATAAAAAGTTGAGGTCGGTTACTCAATGGGTAATAATGGTGTTTCCCAAAAATGAAGGCTATGAATTAATAATTAAGCTTATATCCTCTACTAAATAAATAAAAAAATTGAGTCTAAAGAATCATTTTTCTCATAGATAAATGAAGGCATTATCCTTTATTATAAGTTTCCAAGTTAATGTAATCGATTTCAGCTACTAGTTTTTGTAAAAGAACATTAAACCTCCAGTCCCACTCATTCTTCTCAAAGTAATTCATCTCCTCCAGTTTAATCGCAAGGGGCACGGTATTAGTCACCATTCTTTGAAGTAATGACTAAGTGCAGTTAAATGGAGGGAAAAGGGTCAAGTCAAAACTATAGGGTTGGGTCCAGACTATAATTAAAATTATCTTTGATTATATTTAAAATTTATAATTCATGCTTGAATTTAAAACTAGTTAAAGTGACTAATTAGATTGATTTTAGCGAAAGGTTAAGCAATGATTGAGGCAAGGGTGTTGAATTTATGTCGATGAAGCAGTGAATGAAAAGAAGGGACCCTCCTTAGATCAGTACCCAGTATTGTCAGAGTTTAAAGATGTTTTTCCGAACAAGTTACCAGGGTTACCTCCTGAGAGGGAGCTTGATTTTACTATCGAACTAAAACCTGGTGCATAACCAATTTTCAAAACTCCGTATCGAATGAAAATGCTAGAAATTTGTGAGTTGCAAATGCAGTTGAAAGAGTTACTAAAATTAGGGTTAATAAAACCCAGTGTCTCACCTTGGGGCGCAATAGTAATTTTTGTAAAGAAGAAGGATGGATCCTTACGACTGTGTATAGACTACAGGAACCTGAATCGTGATACAGTGAAAAATAGGTACCCGATGCCACGAATAGATGACCTCTTCGATCAGATGAAAGGAGCAGCAATATTCTCAAACATTGATTTCCGATCCGGGTATCATCAGTTAAGGATTAAGGAAGGCGATATCCCAAAAAATGTCTTTCGAACTCGGTTTGGACATTACGAGTTTGTCGTAGTACCTTTCGGATTGACCAATGCACCAGCATTATTCATGAGCTTCATGAATGGCGTATTCCGGAAGTACTTACATCATTTTGTACAAGTCTTTCCAGATGACATCCTCATCTATTCCAAGAATTAAAGAGAACACGAGGAACACTTACAAGTGGTGTTGTTCTGCATTAGAGAGAACAAATTGTATGGGAAGTTGTCAAAGTGTTCCTTCTTTCAGAAAGAAATCCACTATTTAGGTCATATCATTTCCGGCAAAGGAATCTCTATAGACCCAGAAAAGGTAAAGGCCATTATGGAGTAGCTAGTGCTGAAAAATGCCCATGAGGTGAGAAGCTTCATGGTGCTAGCAGGTTATTATCGGAGATTTACGGAGGGATTCTCCAAAATAGTGAAACCCATCACCACCTTGCAGCGCAAGGGGGTCAGGTATGAATGGACAGAAGTGTGTGATAGTGCATTCA
>JASDQU011178837.1:15322-26274 GCA_032191745.1 Picea mariana
AGGGGTGGAGGCATTTCCCACCGTGTATCCTTCGAAACCTGAAGTCATGGGAGGGAGGTGTTAGCTCACACTCCCGAAGACGTGTGATGATGACTATCAGTTGCCTGCTAGGGAAGCTTGGTTGAGATAGTGACACTTCCTCTTACGGGTTCTATTTGGAGTTAGGTCAATATAGTTGACACTCCAAGATAGTCTAGCAGAGGAAGGATAGGAATGGAGATGGAAGTAGGTTAGGGAGGAAGGATGAGTCGAAATAGTTGAGAAAGTATGGAGAATTGTCTTATGGTGGAATTTAATGTTTTCCCTTCTAAAAAGAAAATGTGTATATATGAATATTCATAATTTCATAACTAAACCATAGTTGTCTAAATAAAATTGTTGAACCAGATAATTGTAATTAAAGGATTTCTCAAACATTTAATTGGTTTATTGTCTGTTATAAAAGACTAGTCTTGTTTATTGGATTGGATGCATACCTACATTACTAAAGAATGATAGTTATTGATTATTAGTACATGCATGAGACTTGTATGTACTAGCTACACATGCATTTCTTGTATAGGTACACTAGTATGTATGAGTTTTCTTGGCTTACTTACTCATAGTGTCGATTATTTGGTATGACTGTGTGAACCATGTTTCTTTTCCTTGTACCATGAGATACCTTAACTTCGGGAAGAAGTTTCCTAAAGGGTGGGTGTATGTAACAACCCTAGTTGAATATATGCTTAGGGATTATTAAGTAACAATTAATTAGATAAATAATTGTTCTAATATGGTTTTAATTAAACAATGATTAGAATTAATGATATTAATTAAATATTTTTTTATTAATTATTTTTTTATAACTTTTGATTAATTAATTAATTAATTAATTAATTGATTACATATCACATTCAATGACATGGGTAATAAATTTAAGGGGCTTAATAATTTTAATTTATTTAATTAATTGCTTTACGTATGTGGGAGGGGATAAGATATTAATGAAGAGGATATGACATTAAAGAAGGGGATAATATATTAAATAAAGGGGGATAAGGTAATAAAGGAGGGATAAGGAAATTAATGGGGAGGAAGAGAGTCAGTGAAGGGGGGATATGACGGGGGAGGAGTCCTACGAGGAGGACCATCATCTTGGGAAGGGAAGCATTTTGGAGAGGAGATGGGGGAGTTATGTTTTTTGGTGGATTTTTTGGTTCAGTTGTTGAGTTCTACAGTCTTTGAGAATCATTAGAGGGGTAACTGGGTTGTTGGGGGTTTTGGGCAAGGGGGCTAGGATTCCTTTTGGTTTCCTAGAGCTAGGGAGCCGGACAGGCTGCTCCTAGCTGGTTGGAAGGTTAGTCAGTTTGGGCAGAGTTGGTCAGTGCATCAGGCAGCAGCAAGGCAAGGCAAGGCAAGGCAACAACAAGGCAAGGCACAACCATATCAGTAGAAATTAGCATCATAAGCAGGTAATTTATTTATGAAATTGCTAAGTTATGTTAATTAATTATTTACGCACTCAGAAATTCTATGTTGAAATTGAAATTCTATGTTAGAAATGTTATGTGTAGTTGGAAGAATTTTACTAGGCTTGTTGGTTTTTGGTCCCTACACCTCATGGCGATGCTCAAGAACATGGGAGAGTAGAGAAATTGTGTGTTCTATATGTGAATATATTTACATGACTGTGTGTAGGGAGAGATCTCTAGTTTGTTGGAGAACAGAACCGCGTAGAAAGATAACTTTAGTGTTTCTTGTGGATGCCATTTTGGTGAATATCATGGGATTGAGACTCTGTTGTAGTGTTACTGAGTGGCGGAATTGGTTGAAGGTTGAGCTTGCATGCTTGCTCTCGTGGTGCTTTAGGACTATACAAAACGTTTTTTTGTTCTGTGTGTTAATGTGCAGCTGGTTTGAAATAATATGATGTGGCTGAAATTGATAATGAAGAAGAAGTTGACACTACCGATAAAGGAACCAACAAAGTTTACTGAAGAAGAAATTGAGACTAGTGATAATGGAACCAATGAAGTTGAGGATCATTAAATTGAAATTACCTGAATCATGCACAATAGCGTGGACAATGTATCCCTTATCGAGTAATCATTGATTTTGTTAAAATTCTACAATGGTTGGTTGACATGCCCATTAAGTTGGAGGGCCATATTTGGTCAGGATATATTATTTTGACTTATTTTATTGAATTGAAGCAGTTTATGTGGGAGGAGTTATTTGAAAAACTATGAACTACAATGTCACAACCATGACCGACATGACCGACATAATCGAAGCTGCCCAGATCATTGATGTCAGCTTTGAAGAATGTAAGTCTCTCTTTCGTTGTTAGGAGGGAAAAAATATGGTGAATTTTACCCATTTATTGGATTTCTGAACGTGGCATTCACATAGTATTCCTGAAGAAGAAGATCTGCTCGAGGAGCCGATGTACCTTCCTTCTCTCGCAGTTTCGTCTATCGAGGAAAATATTGGTGTGTCCAGAGGTTAGCGTTGGCTTATGTTGGGGAGGTTTCTCCTGCCTACAATATATTTTTTTCTTGATAGGTGATGGCCAGCCTATTTATAGCTACAATGATATGTAGAAAAAATCATGCCTTTGATGTTATTGTAATGTGATAAAAAAAAAAAATTTAATGTCTTGGAATTTCTACTAATGTATTGAACCTTATTGATTTTAGCTAACTCAATATGGTAACAGTTATTTTTGTTACAATTAGCCACTCTAACATATAATAGGTGAAACATGGATATTCAATATAATCATTGAATTGACATACCAATGATGAAGACAAAGATTCCTAAGATGTGAGTGGGAGTGGGCTTGTATATTGGACATATCGTTGGTAACCTTTGTGTTGATGTAAAGCATTTTTAGATGCTTGTTGTACCTGAACTAATGATGCATATGCAATACAGATGGTGCATGATCGATTGTACCTACACCCAAGACTTATTTTCCAAGTTGTATTGCCTCATCATAGGCAAGTTAGTTCCCCATGTTTGTTGTAATCCCTGCAATTTAGGAAGACATGTTGTGGTGCGGTTTCACACATAGTTATCCTATTATGCATATAGAGGATGTGGATCAAGTTGTGGAATAGACCAATGTGAGAGGTATGGGGGTGACAGGTTTACCCGTAGCCTAAGCTTGATGTTGAGTAAGAGAAATTGAATCTTCGATTAAGGGGGGGACTGTGAGATGGATTTATCTCATAATGTGATGGACCAAGTTATGATTAAGGGAGAACCTAATATGTTGATGAAGCATATAGGTGAAAAATATTCTTAGAGAACTGGAGAGTATAGTGGATGGTACCCATGTATCTTGGTAGTTGGATTTATTTTTGTATGGAGATCAATCATCATTTGTTTGCAGTAACCAGTTTATGCAGGTACAAGAGGAAGAAGTAGAAACTTGAAGGATAAAGCCCATAGTGAATAAATTCTATTCAAAGAGAAGTAGATGGCAACGTGGAGGCCATAATGAAGATGGAATCAGTGGAAGTGTTTTGGAAACAACAGAAGTGAAGCAATAATGGAGATTAAGCCAAGTATTCATTAAGGAAGAGTGTTGGAATATGTAGTTCTTACTTGTCTTAATATTGCGTGAGAACATTACGTTTGTAAGGTGGAGAACAATCTCTACGAGAGTGGTTTGATCCTATAGTTTAGGATATTGTTAGATAATTAGTTCCTACAGATATTTTCTCCAAGTAAGAGTCAAAGAATAGTGTGAGGTTTAGATATTATCTCAACTGGGTGATTGTGTGATATCTATCTTGAAACAAGTTTGTTGTAGTTTTTTGTATTTATATGTATTAGTTAAATTAATTCATGCTATTATTTGTGTGTAATACTCTACTCTCCCATTTTAATAGTACAAGCATCGACTGAATTGATCTACAGGGGATGGAATGCAAGCCTCGATTGCAATGTAGTGTTAGACAAAGTGCAATGTGAGAGGTTGAAGTGGCCAATGACAAATAAATTTAATAATTGTTCTCAATAATATTCAAAAACAAGATCTCACCAACATGGGTATTTAGTCATATCACTTCCCCATGAATGAATAATAAAATTGAAATATAAATTTGTAATAATTTAAAAAAGGTTTTTAATTTTGAAAATATTACATTTAATTATATATTTTAGAGAACTTTGGAAACACTTCTTGAATGTTTTGTAAAATGTACAAGGTAATATCATTTTTTAGGTTGTATTACATTGTCTCCATAGCTATATTACCTATTTTGGAAGGTACTAATTAAAAGGACTATTTCTGTCTTAACTTATCCTTCTTTTCTTCGCTTTATTAGGGATAGAAAAAATCTCTAGGGTCGACTCACTTCGGGGAGGAATGATGATGCATCTCCACCTTGTGTCATGTGCATGCATCCCATTATATCTAGTTTATCGTTTGTTCCTTGGTTCGGTCTTGGTTATGTCCTAGCAAAGACAGATCCGACCATATGGGGTGATAGGGTGTGGATGCTATCAAGTGAAAATAGTCACATGTTCCCCTTTGAATGAAGCGTCTATGAGTTTTTTGTTTAAGGATCAATCTGGTACATCAAGAAAATAAACAAATGTCAACCACACATTGGGTTGTACAAAAAAGCCAAGTTCTCACATAGTGCTTCAATGGTGAACAACACTTCCAATTCTTTTCGTTTTTTGAGATGAATCAGATAAGATTGGTAGAGAAATTTGTTTCTAATGATGGAATCCCTTTGTTCCTTCCTTATTGAGGGAATAAAAGAGATCCACCTATATCAAAATAAATATATTAACCTAGGCTATCTATGCAACAACGATTGTCTCATCCAAGCCCCAATTTGGTATTCTCATAAACAATTTTTTTTAAGGAAAGGTCATCCCATTTTCTTAGCCATTGGGGAACATAAAGAAAATAAGGGAATAAAATGGTGTTATACTTACCTAATCTCATGGAGGTAAGGTCCTAATCTTTAGTATCTTGAAAGTGTTGTGTCTTCTCCTGTCTCTTTGGTATTCACAACTCCATACCTCATCCATAATGGGTGGGTTAAGTCATTTGGTGAAGAGACCTTCTGGGAAAGACATTCCTGTAAAGATACCCTTGGTACCAATAAATTTACTCATTGTTACTAGTAAATTATTTATTATTTCCTTCATTACTGGGTGTTTGTTAAGTGGAGGGAGTTAGGGAATTAAAATACTTTGAAATATATCTTTTACATGAGGCCTTTGTTTCTTCCCTTCAAAGAGATATATTGTAAGGTAAGGTCACATATCTTTGAGGTAATGACTTGTATAATGTTGATGACTAGAGATATCAGAGAGAGAAGATATATATGGATAGTAGGTTTGTAAGCATAGTTCAAGTAAGGTCCCAAAGCTAAGAGGTTGTTGATTTCTTCCTCTCAAATACAACTTTCTTGCATCCATGCAACTTTTCACGATTATTTATTCCTTCCCCTCAAATAACTCCATTATATTCTTTTGGATTGGTTTGTGAGACTTGTGTAGGATCCCAAAGGAGATAATCAAACATGAGTTTCGATTGCACCCCCATCCATATCTAAGGCTCTTATTTTGTGGGGAGGGCTCACAACAACACTAGTACCTACTTGAAATCCATTACACCTTACCTTAATTTACTTATTTCTTTTCTCCACTTTTCCTATAAGGAAGGAAGGGCTTGCAACTCCTCCTAGATAATAGACTCTCACTTTATTCTTTGGGCTAGAAATGGTTCCTTACCACACTACATGTATATATTATTGGTTTTTGGCATATATATCTATATATTAAATGTATCCTACCTCAACTACCTTACTCACTAAGGTAACCAATGAGATCAGGTAGTCGTACTCAAGTACCGACCTAAGGTAGAGGTCAACTACCTGATTCAGGAGCCTACCTTGATAACTAGGTGAACATAAGACCCACTTGATACTTTGTCCCAATAATTATCAATAGAATAGGTAACACCCCTTCACAAGGTTAAAGTAATAACTATATGAGAAGTAACCCAGTAACTAGAGTTGGTAAATAACTAGAGATAGGGATAACCCAATAATTAGGGAGAAACTAGTAACTAGAAATAGAAAAAACCAAGCCCCTTAGCGTGGTCTAGTAAGTCCTACATCTTTTGAGAGAATAAGATGGCTATATCTCAAAATTATTATTATCGATATAGGATTCACTCATGCTTTTGTGACCAAGACTCTAAGTTCTGTCATCTTTGATTTTTTAACCATTCTTATAAATGGTTCAACATCCCACATTTTTAAAGAAAAAGGATGAATAAGATAGGCATACCCACTATCTCCTCTTCTCTTCCCATTAGTATCTTAAGGTCTTGGAATACTATTGAAGGTAGCCTTATTATCTAGAAAACCGAAAGAAATAAATCTCAGCCCTTCGTGTAACATCACTCATCTACTATTATTAGATGGCATTCTCATTTTTTGTGAAGAAAAAGGGGAATTACTGGGAAATATTAATGAAATCGTGAACCTTTTCTATAAATAAACATGTATGAAAATCAATAGATAAAAATGCTTCCTTGTCACTTGATTCCTTTTCAACTTAGAAAGATATAACATCTCCCAACTTCTCTCCTTTTAGTTACCAGATATTGAAGTTGGTCTCAAATACTTGGGCTTTCTCTTGAAGGAAAATCGTTAGTAGAGGACTAACTAGTTATGGCTACTAGAAAAATTAGAAAGGAAAGCAAACATCTGGTGAAATAAATCCATCTCTAGAGTAGGAATATTGATGCTAGTAAAGGTAGTTCTTGAATCCATGAAGGTCTATTATATGTCCTTAGTATAGATTCTAAAAGGGATTCTAGGAAAAAGTAAACAACTCTTCTTTTGTTTTTATGGTCTAGGGACATGGAGAATAAAAAAATGTTTTTAGCCTCTTGGAAATGGTTATCCACTCCTAAATCCATTAGGGGATGGGGTTTAAAAATATATATATATATATATATATATATATATATATCTAAAGCCTTGGTAGGAAAAAAAGTTTTGATTCTTATTTCTTATTTAAGGTACATTCCTATGGACTCAAGCAACAAAGAAAAAAAAAATTCCACATGAATCAATTATGTATTAGGTAAAAAAACCCTTTAAAAAATTCCAAAATGGATCCATAATTTAGAAATCAATTATGGATGCTTGTCCCTTGATTTGAAACTCTTTAATATGGAAAATTTGTAATGGTCCATAGGTTCCCATTTGTAAATATCCATGTATTAGCTACAAGAATAGTCATATTCTCTCTACTCTCATCGATGAAATTTATAGACTGGGTCTGTACTCTTTAAATCAAGTAATTACAAGAATAAATCAAGCAACATGGAAAATTTAGCCGCTCTTCCAACAATAAATTAACCTTGGCATTGAGTACGCTAATTATTGGAACACATACATAAAATCCATGAGAATATCATTTTGTACATCTATCATAATAGGAAAATCATCTTGTTTTCTCCCTAAAACCATCAAGTTCCTACAAACAAAGGATAGGATATAAATCTCTATCCCAAGAAAATAGATAAGAGCAATTACCATGACAGGGGATGTAAAAGCTAAAGTGCCCAACAAATAAAAAATTTCATGTGAATGTTGATAAACAAGAAGGCTCTTGGGATAATTTGAAAAAGGAAATCTTTGAGGGACCTAGAAGATGTTTCCTATGCATGCAAGAAATTGAAACAAACTATCATCTTTTCCTTTCTTGCAATTTAAGTTTAGAATTGCCTATGCATCTAAGAAATTGAAACTAACTATCCTCTTATCCTTTGTTGCAATTTAAGTTTAGAATTTTTGAGAGAGGTAAATATAAGCCTTAGTCTAAACGTTCTACAAAATGATTATTTTCAGACTATATTTTTTGGGGACATTTGCCCGAAATATGGTGATAAATTGTTAGATCCACATATTTGAGTGACTATTTATGTATAATCCAAGTGCTCGAAGGGTTTTTCAACATATTGAATCCATTTATGCATTCATAAATGGATTTTAAATAACAAAAAACAATTATTTCATGCAAATTTATATCACAGGATTTGTGCGAAAAATGTCATTAATCATTGGACTATTCAATTCTTGGTCATGAAACAATATAGAAGAAGAACTAAAAGTTTAGTCGTCCAATCCTCCAACCTCAAATTTTAAATCACTTCCTCCTACAATTGCTTGGGGAATTTGGATAGCCATAAATTAATCCCTCTTCAAAGACAAGGACCCAATTCCTTGAAAATTTTCCCTTCAAAGAATAAACATTATTTCAAAGTTTCCTCCACACTCTAAGATTTCCCATCCTAAAAAAACACTCTTATACCTATTCAAAGGGGTCATCACTATGGGGGATTCTGGAAAAGCATTCACCTTTCACTTGACCACTTCATCTCTTTCCTAGCTAATATTTACTATTGGCAATGCAAATAATAAATTTTGTTAGCTTATGGCTCTTAAACTTGCTTTGCACATTCCAAAAGAAAAAGGGCATCACACATATACACATTTATGTTTGATTCCATATTAATTATCCAATGAATTAAATGAGCATTAAACATTCATAATTTCACACTGTTTCCATTATTTCATTCATAATTTCACATTATTTCCATTATTTCCATTATTTCAAATGATAGAAAACTATTCAAAATATTTCTCTTATCCTTTCGCCATGGGAATCAAAAAAGATAATAGAATCTCCAATGTTAGAGTTGCCTTGGACCAACGCATATGGAAAATTGCAAAAAAATCATAGGATCTCCTCACATAATATTTCCATGAATCATGGTGGCAGGGAATAAGATTTGATTTTTTTATGCTTTTATAAGTAGAAGATAATATTTCCATGGATCATGGTTGTAGGGAATAAGATATGATTTTCTTATGATTTTATTTGTAAGTAGATGATTGTGATCTATTGTTCTAAGAAATAATAGGATATGTTTTATTTTTATTTTTCCAATTAAAAACCATCCCTAAATATTTATATTATATTATATGTACAAAAAATTTACACCAGTCTCTGGTAGGGGTTTTCCTTGTAAGATTAATTTCGTAAATGACCCATATGAAGAAATAGTTACGAAAACTGTCGCCTTGGTAACTGAATGGTTGAATCTCCTACTTTGATGGACAGGTGGAGAATAACCATCTTGGGGAAACTGGTCCTCTCTCTGCCTATAAAAGAACCTTCAAGAATACGCATCATATTGATCTAAAGGCGTATGGCAGCAGGGTAAGAGAGAGAAACTTGTTTTCTATTCTTTTCTGTTGAAGAGGGTTCTATGCAAACTCAATTTCCAGTTCTGTGTAAGAGGTCGTAGCAAGAAGAAAAGAAGGTTCGAATATCAAATGGATTCAGGTATGAATGAAATTAAAAGTCGCTGCAATATATACCAGGTTCAAAACTTAAAAGTTCTAGATCCTGCAAATATGCTAACATTGCAAATATGCTAACATTGGTATCAGAGCAAGTTGGGGAACTTTCTGAATGCATATATATTAATTTTCTGAATGCGTATATATTATTTCCGCACTTTTTCCCTTTCCGTATGAGGAATTTTCATTCGTAGAAAGAAAAATTAGTTTGCCATGGAATTTTGGATTGACTTAACCATAAAGGTCGAACATTATTCCAAATCTAATATTCACATGAGAAGGTGCGCGCGTCATCAAACACATGATAAGCCATGGAATGTTATTACAACACATATCATATTATCTGTCATAGTAATAATTAGTAAATCAGTTTGGAAAAATATTATCTGTCATATTCCGTATGAGATATCGTTTGAAGTACAAGTTACGAAATTAATTGTATGAAACAGAATTCCAATTTTATGCAGAAAAATCGTAGAAAAACAAGTCTAAATTTGTTTAATAAAATAGTTCGTAACGAAAGCCAAGTCGCCGAGAAATGGGGCTCGCCCTGCACGAACGGCTAGGCAATCATCTTTTTACACAATATTATTAATTGTTTATATTCAATAATCACTAAAGGTTCATTCGAGTATTGCTTGCAAAATGCGTTTCTCCTCAAAAATATTACGAGGATTTCATGTGGCTATTGGAATCAGCTAGCGAGCATTGACATCATATACAATAATAAAACTAATATTTTGAAACATTGTTGAAACATTCATCATAACTAACTTGCATTCTCAGTATTTCTGAAATTATGTACAGATATTTTCAGTGTCAATCAAAACGCAAAATTTGACTTCACATGTCAGTTTTATTCACTAGCAAAATTATATCTCTGAGATTATTTGCCTCTAGTTCCGTTATTGTTGATTCCAGCCTTGATCGTTGACAATACAACAATATTCGGATTGGATTTCAACATTAATTTTCATTACGTATTGTCCTCTCTAATGTCCCACGTAACTTCTCAGATTGGATATTCCCGTAATACTTAAGGTACAAGAGACATCCATGACTGTTTTTTATGGTAATCTAACATATTTATGATAATCGGTTTCTCAAGTTCGGAATGCCCTTATTTTGGCAAATGTTCACCCTGTTTAATTTTTTGAAGGCATGAGTTTTGGAGTGGAACAATAACATGACATTGAACTATTGGTTGCCAAAAGAGTTTTCCCACATGCTTTTGTTATGAGCATTTATTTGTTTACTGAATTATTGTTGAAATTTTTGTAAACTAGTTCAGTGGATCTGATTTGGTTTTCATTTTGGTGTTGACATCACTCTGTTTAAACACATTGCTGTTGAATCAATATGCAGAGTCATTACATTGATTTAAGATCTATATTAAGATACGGTTTGGTAGCCACCAAAGTGGTCCAACTGGATAGACTCATAGATTTTAAGTCAAATTACCAAAATTTAGTACTTGTTTCTCCAGGTATTAAAATAATAACTCTGCAAATCGCAATTATTTAATCACAAGAATATTAGGTTGGCCCAAAGGTG
>JASDQU011178838.1:6701-26285 GCA_032191745.1 Picea mariana
AAAAACAAATTAACTTCAAAATGACGTTTTAAACATCTGTCATATCGAAATCAATGGCATGAGATTCTGAACTCACTTTTTGATCTTAACAATCAGGACATATAGGATTGCTTTAATATGAAATTAAAATCTCTTGAAGTTGAAACGTTGATCACGTTGAACATATAAACCGGCCATTGATTCACACTCGTTAAGCGCTTCCATTAAAAATTAAGTGGCATCATAATAAAGCTTAATTTTACAAGCATGTGAATGGTTGAGCATATATTAGCCTTGTTCTCATTGCTTGGTTGCGAAACTAAGTAAAACCAAAATAATAAAACACAACACGGTCAAGCAAATTAAGAAACTCACATAAAACACGACACTTGTGGATCCATATCTTTGTTACAGAACATTGCTGGGAATCTCAAGCACCTCTCATTTACAGATACAAGAATAATGTGATATGTTAGAATGCAGGTTTTTAACCTCCAACAAGAACATCATGTTTAGGGGTTCACTATCATACACCTCGAGGTTACATCTGCACTAAAACTAACACCGTACTCTTTTTCTTCTATTCCCTGAATCATCAATGCCATCCTGCAGATAATACAAACCAGAAGACATCAGCTCAGTTTTTCACAAATAGAAAACTGTAGATTCCCAGATTGTTAGACAAGCCCTGTTGATAAAGCGGATAGAATAAGAAAATAGAAAATTCAAACTACAGAAGGAACACCTATAAAAGAAATGTGCATAAAATGGCTTTCAAGAGAAACTTAGGCTTGGGCACTAGAGGTAAAGATCCTACAACATGTAAAGTCTACAAGAAAGTATTGAAGATGTTCTACTCTAAACAACCCACCCAATCTCGAGAACTACGGGGATCCGTTATCAATGGAAACTATCACCAACGAACATTGGCTGGAAGCATAATTAATAACCAGAAGGTTATGAACTACAAAACTAGGTAGAATAGCATCTGCAGGCAATTCATGATAAAACTGTCTGTAGACTAGAATCTTGTGGTTATATTACAGGCAGACTCATTTTAGCAGTTTAGGAGGCCAAACCCCTAGGATCTTATGATAATGACTATTGATACAAAATAGAAAAAAAAAATGTCTATATTGGTGCTATTGCAGAGAACCAATACCCTCACATTTTGCATTCAAGGGAAGACATAGTAGCTCCAAAAACGTTCCATGTCTTGGCACCTCTACAAAATTCATTGTAAAGGATTAATAATATTGGACTTCTCTGTCTGAGAAGATTGTCCCAACTGCCAGTTTGCCAATTGTCCTCCTGAAAGTGGATTTGCTGTGTTGCCCAGATCATATATCCCTTGTAAAATTATAGAGCTGCAGTTAGCAGTATTTTCACTAAGGTCTACTTTTCTTTTTTTCAGTTCTTTACTATGAATCCTTTGCAATTTTATTATCATTAGAAGCTGATATTCTGCAGCTCAAAACTCCTGAAAGTGGATTTGCTGTGTTGGCCAGATCATATATCCCTCATAAAATTATAGAGCTGCGGTTAGCAATATTTTCACTAAGGTCTAGTTTTCTTTTTGCAGTTATTTACTATGAATCCTTTGCGATTTTATTATCACTAGAAGCTGATATTCTGCAGCTCAAAATCCTTTCTATAATAGAACAATGTCTCGAGTTAAATAGCTCAATTCAAAACCTATTAAGCCATCACATAACTCAAAGCAATGAAAGCTCTCTATGTCCATAGATTCATTTGAAGAGGTAAGCTGGGTATGAAAGGTGCAAAGCACCAAGGTAATACATGGAACGAAATTCCACATAAGATTCAAGAAGAATGGAGTTCGAAGACATGAGACAGTGCACAAGGATCTATTGTCGAATAATTCCCAAGACAAATAAATCCTGAGTCTAATCCTCCATGTTTCTTCATGATCTGAGAACACTTTACAAGAAAAGGAGAAAAAAAAGCATAAATATGGTACTGCTAGACTTTGTCAAAATTTACAAGAAAAATATCATAGAAGAGTACATGTTCGCCTTAAGACTTGATAATCCAAGCCAAAAAAATCAATAAATGATAAAAGAAACATAAACATGTTATTTGCAAATGCAACAAGTGACTAGAAAGTACAAGACTAGAATAGATAAGATATTATGTCAGAGCACAAGACCAACACCAAGCTTTGACAATCCAAGATAAAAATGCACAGGAAGATATAGAACAGCAGCCCAAAGCATTCTTGACAGGAGACTAACAATAGCAGGAAGTTCTACTACAGAATTATACTTACAACGACAGAATTTATGTGATCCCATTCCCCGGGATATCTTTACAACAGAATTGCATGCTGGTATTTATATACTCTGAATAGATGTTATTGTAAACATTACAAACAGTAAATAGAAAAAGGAAAGGAAAAGATAAATTAGATGGCCTTTAAAACTGCTTACCTGTTCATCCTCTTCAGAATCTGCAAAAGAAGCTCCCACAGATTCTGACCTGCACTTAGCATGGACAATAGGACCCAACTTAGACCCGTCCATGCCTTCAGTGCTCCCACCGGGAGCCTTCATATACACTGCTCCTTTATACATCCATTCATCTGTTTCATCGCTATAGAAATAATCAAAGAGTTCTCCACACAGTACACAGACACTCTGTTTGTCATCAGCAGGGACTGCCACTTCCTCGTTATCTTTTTTATCCAAAGTTGTTTCCACAGGGGAAAAAGTAGGAACAACCTCAGATGTTGATACCTCTGTTCCACTGAGCCATTCCTTGGCACTCACGAACCATTTTCGAGACACTGATTGTGGAGTTTTTTGCTTACGACTCTTGGATACAGTTCGATTTCGAGACACATGCCAATCCATGTGATTGCTGTGCTCTTCTTGAAACTTGAAGCGCAGACCACATGTTGTGCACTGTCTTGGCAAATCCTCATACAACGCACTGAGAACAGATTCATGACGAGCTTTGAGTATATCTGAACTAAATTGAGTTCCAATGATATCATGAGCAGCCAGTACTTTAGCTGGAACAGACTTTGGAGGTGTTGCATTCGAAGATGGGGCTGGAAACAAGGATGCTGTAGTAGAAACTGCAGATATAGTTGCATTGTTATCTGGGAATTGATTAGGTATTGCAGGCAAAGAAACAGGTATAGATGGAAAAGAAGAGGCAGCTGTAGTTTCTGCACATATTAGACCTTGTGCCATCAGTGACCTTAAAAGAGATGACACATTGCCTATCGAAGATGGTACCGTGGTGTTTGAACTTGTCAGCTGTGATGTTGATGCTACCAATAATGAAGCTGGTGGTGGGCCAGGAGGAAGAGGAGGCTGCACTCTTCCTAAAACCTGGGAAGACAAGTTATTGGGCACTACAGGAAGTAAAGCAGGCCTCGATGCTAAGCCTGAATTAGGATTCGTCACAGTACTGCTCACAGCAGATCCCATTGTTTGGGAAGCTCCATAGCTTAACTGTGATTGTTGCGGAGGTTGGGATTGCGTCAATGCCTGAGACGAAGTAATCTGTTGAAATGAAGTAAGGAGAATTGGCTGTACTTCCTGAGGTATTGGTAACTGATGTGGTATTTGACTACCTTGTGAAAGATTGTTTGGTAACTGATTCAACAACTCTGGGGCAGCTTGGGATTGTGACCCTTGCTGTAACTGTGGTAGCTGTTGAGGAATTTGTTGAACAGGCTGCGATTGAAGTGGAGATTGTTGAAAGGATTGTGAAGAATGACCTTGGGAAGGGAGAGTAGGAAGTTGAACTTGTGATTGACCAGACTTCATGAAATTAGTCTGATGCTGATGGTGTAGTGGTTGAAACTGTGGATGTTGAAGGGGTGGTGCAGATGGAGGTAAAGGTGGCAGTGTTTGCATAGAAGGCCGTATCGATTGTGTGATGGGAGACAGTGAAGCAACTCTCTGTGATTGTTGCCTTTGTGGGAAAGGAATGCTGCTCGATGATGGTGTCACAGGTGACAGGAATTCAAAGTTCAGGGGATCAGAGGCAAGGGCAGATCCAGCATTTGCCCGAGATTTTGATACCATTCCCAATGGCATTTCTGTACTTGCTGACCTGAAGTCATTCACTGAAGCCACAGGGTGACCAGCAGAATGAGTTAAATTGAATGAAGAAGACAAGCCAGAACTTGAATTGCTATGGCCAGGAATAGAAACTTGAAGTGTTCTCGGCCTTGATTGTGAAGTTGGGCTATGATTTTGATGTGTTAGATGAGGAGGACGACCCATTACAGGTCGATGTCCTAATGCACCTTGACTACTTTGCAGCAGAGACGATGTGTCAGTGGAAGTATCTCTGATATTTCGAGACACAATACCTGATTGCAAAAGAGTAGATGGCTGGCGCTCTTCAGACTCCTACATTAAGAAAAATATCATTCTGTCAGACATCCTTTATCTTTAAAGTTTACACGCTAAGGAATCATTAATAGAGCAAGAATGAAAAAGGAAATGGGGAATAATTTATTATTTGTCATCTAACTAATTAGATAAAAAAACAGCAGGAAGAAAAGAAGCATACCCTTCTAGGAGGTCGCTTCTCCTTCTCACTCATTATAGGTCTATCCATATGAGACAAGGGTCCATGCATCTGCCAATCACTGTCAGGAAGAGCAGGTTCCAGGCCCATTCTTTTCTCTCTCTCTAAACTTGGCCACTTCTTTAAGTCACTAGGAAAATAATCATCTTTCCTTGAGTTATCACTTCCTCTGCCATGATTCTCCAATCTCGGGCTCATATCCTCCCACAAGTATTCTTCTTCCTCTGAATTTCGCCAGTTTCTAGACACCATTCTACTGCTTATTATGTCAATTTCTTGAGGTGGCTGTACATGTGAAAGCAGTCCACGTGAAGATCTCTGGCCCCTGTAATTTCCATAGGCATCAATCAGAGCACCATGCATTGGCTGATGTCTCCAATCATAGCCATTCCTTGAACCATATGCTGCACTCGTATTAGCAGTGTCAAGTTGCCGGAGGCGATCTCCATCACCTTTCCCACACCAAGGCCTGTCCCACCCATTATCCTGCTCTGCATTCCTGTCATTCAGCCTTCCAACAATCCTTGATGGAGAAGGAGTCCTTCCAACTCCAATTCTTGACGATGCTGGAGGAACACTTCTGCCTCCAACACTTGATGGAGAAGGATCCCTTCCAATTCCAACTCTCGGTGGAGAGGCAACCCTTCCACCTCTTAACCTAGAGAGGGGAGAGGAAGGCTTTCCAACTCCCATCCTTGGCAAGGGAGAGAGAGGCCTTCCAAGTCTAATCCTTGACGGAGAAACATTGAAATCGTAGTCACTATAGCTTGTAGCAGGCTTCTGTCCATATCCAGGTTCAATAAAAGCATCTGCACTTTCTGCTCGATGGGCCTTCTGGCAATAAGAAATAATAGTCAGTGATTATGTAGAAAGATATGAAACCTAGAATCCAAAATCAGTCCTACATGCATAATATACAGCAGCCCCATGAGGTTGTGACCTGATGGTGAGGATGGTGGCATGTGGAGCCACCAACCAACGTTTGACTCTCCAAGGGCATGATTATAGAGGTTGGGACCAGGTACAAATCCTGGGGAACTTTGACAGGATAGTACCCCCCTGTTGCGGCAGCTTAGCCAAACATGCGGTTCAGGGCAGTATGAGAATAGTACATCTGTTTTGTAGGCTAGCTACATGAAACTTCCCGATTTTCCCTTCAAGGAACTGGGCACACTTGGGGGAGCCAGCCAATTGTAAGAAGCATTCATAAAAATATAATATACAACACCAAAAATCGGTGAACAAACCAAGTAAACTTGATCAAGAATCACACTGAAATCCAGAGATGTTCAGCGATCCAAATAATGAGAAGCTAAACATTCTGAAAACAAACTTTAGATTTTGAAGTCCATTGTAATGAAAGAAGCTAGCAAGAGCATTTCCAATGAGATTTCTAAAAAATGCACAAGCATCAATTCTTTCCAAGTCAATGTTCTCAGACTCGGCAAAGACTCAGCTGGCCTGGGACTTGGCAAGACTCGGTGACTCGGGAAAGACTCAGCAAAGACCCTGGTGAGTGGCAGTTTTCAAGGGCAAGTCTTAGGCAAGACTCGGCGAGACTCGAAAGTCTTAGTCGAGTCAAACTACACTGTTCCAAATTACTGTAGGCATCACTTGCAAAAGCTAGGTCAGAATCAACAAGATTAGAACTATGAAAAAAGTACATGTACTTGTACCACATATCACAGAAGAATATTGTAAGTAATTGAAGTAAAATTAACAATTCCCAAAGCAAACTATAAAGCTACATTCTTAAACTAAAAATATAATTGAACTAGAAGTCACCTACAGAGTCAGATTGTAACGGAGTGCTGTTTATCTCAGAAAAGGGTAGAAGAAGAGCATACATGTAGTCTTCGGGAATCCTCGGGCCACCTTTTTGGACTTTCATGTATAGATCTGCCAGATCTCTCTGGTTCTGGACTTGATGAATCCTCATTTATTTCTGAATTTGACCCCTCTACCTGACATGTGGGCCATGTACACATTTAACAGCCACGTTCATTTGCTATACCTCTAGAAAATTAGAATATGTGACTGTACTGCATAGAAATGTATTAGAGAGCATAGACAACATCAATAGCCCAGGTGTTCCAACTTCCAACTGGAAACTCAATTTTAAAAGTGTTTATAAATGTTCTCTAATGCATCTCTTATGGGTAAAGTCCCTTACCATGCTTGACTGTTCAAATTGTTGCCTAGCCTCCAAGTACTTTGGATTTACGTGGATGCTGTGGCCTGGACGCTGAGTCTGAGACTCCGGTGGTCTTGAAGATGTAGTCCCAGAGGATGGACCATTTGCAGCAGGAGGAAACTGGAGGTCTGCCTCAATGATACGGAGAGGTGCAGAATGAAACACTCCTCCCCATGTGCGGAAAAGATGTTGCATTGCATGATGGGAACTAGGATTAACTTGCGTATATGACTTGCAAAACACCTTCAAAGAAGCAAAATCGAAACATCAGCACATAAGGAATAAAATAGATTTAAAGCACATTGTGTGATAGGAACTAGGACTAACTTGCATATATGACTTGCAAAACACCTTCAGAGAAGCAAAATTGAAACATCGGCACCTAAGGAGTAAAATAGGCTTAAAGCTGAAACCCAACAACGACTGAAAGAAACATACATAAATTTGAAAGCTTTTCATAATGTACATAACCATCTTACAAATCTTTAAAACTGTTAGTTAAGAAGGGCAATGCCCACAATTACAGAGAGAGCACATAAAATCACCCAAACATAATGTCTTACCTCAGGAAGCCGAGCTTCAAAGTATTTGATGTAGTCCCCACCAATGTTTTTTACAATGCTATCTAAAAGATAAAGAGAAGGCAATTTCTGCTCACTAGGAACCTGCAAATAAATCAAAGAAAACTGCTGAGATGTAAATGACATATTCAAAGAAACAAATACATGTTTAGGACAACAAAATCATTGCCAGAAAAGTGCACAATTCAAGTTTAAATTAAAAAAGAAATAAAAAGAAAAGTGTAGCAAGATAGATTCTAAGGCAAACATTGCCAAATAAAGTTATCGATTTTAAGAGACCATAAAGAAACATGGTATCTTGGCCTGGCTGGGGATATGAAGATGCAGCTAGGGTTTCTGCAGCACATGTAGTTTCTGCTTTCTTTTTCAGGAGATCGGATCTGGAATATGCCGGCAGGTATGGACGAGGAGTTACTGGATTTCGGTGAGAATGAAGCGTGGGATTACCCATCGATCTTCCGTTCTGACAAGGAGTACCAGGAGGTGTTACGATGCACCAAGGATTATTCAGCAGAGGTACAACAGGAGTCTTTTGGTCCTTCGGTGGATACAGACAAGACACTTGGTCTGGCATGAAAGGGTTGGTGCTCTTTCAGCCTTCAGACCAATCACATGACTGCTCATAAGTCTCAGGGCTTATCTAGTCATGTATTAACTCCTGAAGACTCTCTTACCAAGGCCCATAATGGAAAGGGTGCCAAGTTTCGCCGTCTCCAGAAGTGCGCGAAGGCTCGGACAGAGAAAGTCACTCTGGTGTTTAGGTTAGACATTGGTATGGATTCTGTCGAGGTCTTCTCTGCTCAGGCCTTGGTAGGGCGTTTTATGAAGAGAGTGGTTTCAAAATCTCCCTTATCGAAATGGATGGAGACTGAATGGAGGGATCTTATGGGTTATCTGTCACATTTTCACTTACTATTAAAGGGTTGGCTGTGTTTCGAATTCATATCAGACGAGGACCTGGAATTAATTTGAAGGCAGACGTGGCTTTGGGACTTGTCAAGCTTGGTCCTTAAGAGATGGCATCTAACTTTTGATCTGAGGTCCGAACCCTTTATTATCCAGCATATTTGGGTACAGATCCCAGGGTTTCCTTTGGAACTTTGGATGTCTTCTGTCTTTGAATCGATCGCCAACTTGTTGGGTAAGTTTGTCTTTTTTGATGTGCAGAGTTAGAGAATGAAGACAAACATGTAGCTTGAGTGTTAGTGGAGCTGGACCTTAGTAAGGGCCTTTTGCCAAATCCAGAAGTCATGTGGAAGTCACGGACCTTCATCCAAAAACTGGACTATTGGAAAATTCCCTTTAGGTGCTCAGAATGCAGGGAGATTGGTCATTTGAGGAGATGTTGTCCAGGGGGTCCATCAAACTCGAGGAGGCGTTTTAGTCCAAGTCCTACATCAGTAATCCTTCACCAAGTGTTATGGTTTCGAGGGCACACACAGAGGAGTCAGTGGTTGAGCTAGAGATACATAAGAGGGCTCGGATGAAGACCCATGGTACAGCGAGTGGTCAGATCACTCCATTGGATGCCAAACTTCTCTGTTGGAGATTCTGACTGCATTAGTACAAGGTATGTCCCCAATTTTCCCCTCAGATTCCAAGGGGTTAGGCACTGTTTCTGGATCCAATAAATTTTCTCCCATTCTGACTCAAGTGGCCCCTAAGGAGCATTCTCTCGATGTGGCAAGGGGGGTTTCAGACCTGGATAAATTAGAGTTCATTTCTGACCCTAGCGGGGACCTTGTTCCATTGAATTCTGCAATTTTTCTTCCCTTTCAGGGCCAGAGTCTGGGCCTTCTTCTCTATGATACCATATTCACTCTCTTAAACTAAGGGGGGGTGCAGAGTCTGGTTCTATGGAAGGAGGATTGGCTCTGTCTGTGGTTCCCCCTGGTCATCTGGGGCGCAAAACCTTTCTCTCAAAAGCTAAATTGAAAGCTACATAGGAGGTGATTCTCGGCAAGCAACAAACCATTACCAGAGCACTTAAAGCAGAGAAGTCTGAGGCCATGGCTAACTCACGGAAAATATGTCCTTTAATGTGCGGGGGTTGGGGGCGCTAGTAAAAGACTTGCACTCCGAAGGATAATTTTCTTGCATCGTCCTGATGTTGTTTTCTTGCCAAAGCCACTGAATGCTAATCAATTATTCTTCCTAACTGGAACTTTCGTGCTCATGACGTAGTTGGACAATCCAAGGGACTGGTATCAGCATGGAATTCTTCTTTTTATGCTCTAAATTCTAGTGTTTCTGATGCAGGAATTATCCTGGAAGGGGAAGCCTACGATCTGGGTAGCTTTATCAAGATTGTCAACTGTTGTGGGCCATATACAAAGCAAAAACTTTTCTGGGATTCCTTGGATAGGCAAGGTTTGTTAAAAGACCACTCATTAATCCTTGGTGGAGATATGAACTTGACCCTCTCGAGGAGAGAGGTATGGGGGGAATTGACCCGTCAGGATCCTTTGGCTCATTACTTTCTTAATCTATTTGACAGTCCAAGAATGGTGAATGTAGAGCAGGTTCCTTTGGAGCCGACTTGGAGAAATGGTAAGAGTGGTTCGGTCGGGGTCTCTTAACAGTTGGACATATTCTTAGTAGCAGAGAGTTTGTTGGAGAAATTTGATCACCATAGATAATGGATTGGGGTGGATGTTTCATATGATCAGATCGAGGACGAAGCTGAGAAGCCTGCAAGCCCCTTCAAGTTCAATCATGTTTGGCTTCAAGATGAGGCTTTCCAACAATTAGTATTGGAGAATTGGCATTTCTCTTGTTCCAAATTCTCCAGAGTCTGCTTCAGCGCAATTTGTGGCAAGTTTAAAGCAGGAAAAGAGACTGGTGGTTGATTGGGTTAATAAACAAAGAGCAAGCTGTCAGGTTGAGCTTTTGCAAATTGAAGAGAAATTAAGCAATCTCTTCTCGAAGGAGGAACGGGAAGAGATGAAGTATCTAGAAGATCAAAAAGCTCGACTGTTGGATATCGTGGAAACGACATGGCATCTGACAAGTCGGGCCATTTGGTTGGCCGAAGGGATGGCAATACAAAAAAATTTCATAAATTTGCAGCATTCAAGAAAACTAACAATACTAAATGGGAGCTAGATGGGGCTAAGTCTCATCTGAGAGACAAAGAGGCATTTCTTGCGACAGAGGAGACGACAATACGAAGCTTTGAGGTTGGGGTAGGAGGGGTGAGCATGGGTGAATGCATGTCAAAGTTGGCGGTGGAGGACCTTGAATTCCTCGTCATACCATCGGTTCATAGGGCAGAATTTGTGTTTTGGGGAGGTGGAAGTGGACCAGTGGAGTGAGGTTAAGATTTCAGGGCTGCATCCCAAATGGTGGAGGAGAGGTAACATACATGGTAGAGGCAGAATCAAGAGTAGGGGTGGCTCAATTTGAAGCCCTTTTCAAGGAACTAGAAGAAAGTCACATTGTCGAACAAATGTGGATTGTAAGGTTGTTTCCCTGTTTTTTAAATCAGGATTTGAGTGACCCGAATTGGGGCTCCAATCTCGAAGGAGGAATTGAAAGAGGTTCTTTCTGGTTTCAAAAGAGCAAAGAGCTCGAGGCCTGATGGGTGGACAATGGAATTCTATCAGGCTTTATTTGATTTTCTGGCAGATGAGATCCTGCTGGTTATGGAGGAATCAAGGATCTCAAGCAAGGTCTTTGGTGCCCTTAATGTAACGCCTTGTCCTTTGATGATTTCAAGCCTATCTCTTTGTGTAATCGACTGTACAAGGTAATTGCTAAGATCCTAGCCACTAGAGTTAAAGCGGTGTTGTCGTCTTGCATTTCCGGCAGGCAGTTTGGCTCTCTTTAATTGCCAAATCCTGGATGCCATAGGTGTAGCTCAGGAGGGGCTCCACTCAATTAAATCAAAAAGCTCTTGGCGGCTATCATGAAATTGGACCTGGCCAAAGCATACGACAAGGTCAATTGGACATTTCTTTGGTTGGTTCTTCTGTAGATTGGATTGGGTTTGGAGGTGGTGAACTGGATTATGGGGTGCATCTCATTAGCAAATTTTGTTGTGCTCATCAATGGCTCTCCTTCAAACTTTTTTAAAGTTCCAGGGGCCTTCGGGCAAGGGTGCCCATTGTCTCTGTTTGTGTTCTTGCTAGTTGTGAAAGGCTTAAGCTGGTTAATTCATGCAGCAAAAGAGGAGGATTCCATCAAAGGAGTGTCTATCGCAAAACATGTTAAGATTACTCACTTACAATTTGTTGATGACGTCCTAATATTTGGTGAGAGAATGGAGAACATTCAATTCAATTTTAAAGATATTTTGCTTAGCTACAGGTATGGAAATAGGCATCAATAAATCAGTAATGGTATGCCATGATGTTTCGATGGAAGTGGAAGCTTGGATTCATCAGTTGTTTGCCTTCAAAATAGAACCCATAGATGGTGGTCTGAAATATTTAGGTTATTTTCTGAAACTTAATGATTATAGGGTGGTGGATTGGATGTGGTTGTGTAAAAAATTGGAGTCGAGAATTAGCTGTTGATGTCATCATTGGCTATCGATCGGAGGTAGAGTTGTGCTGCTAAAATCAATCTTGGAGAGCATTCCAGGCTATTGGCTCTCTCTAGCCCATGTTCCAAAGAGTATTCTAGACAAAATAAGGTGAAGCAGCTTCCTTTTTCTATGGTCTGGTAAGAAACCAAAGGATAGTATTCCATTGGTCAAATGGAATACTCTGACAAAGCCAAAGAAGGATGGAGGCTGGGGAATAAAGAATATCTTCCTGTTTGGTCGTGCATTAGCAGCTAAGAACTTATGGCGATTATTATTCAATAAAAAGCTATGGGGTAAAACAATGCACCAAAAATATTTCAAATCTCAGGCAGCACAACAATGGATTCGAGCGGAGCCTAAGTCAATCAGAGGGGCCTCAAATGTCTAGAAAGGTTTGCTCAGCACCTTTCTCGTTATTGGTCGTTGGGTTGTTTGGAAGATAGGCAGCCAATCTTGGATCAAATTGGGTGAAGATCTGTGGGTTGGAGCTAGTGATAATTATAGGCTGTCCGAATATTTGAGGAGGATTCCTAATGATCATGTGGTTTGATGGTCCTAGTAGATGTTGGTTTACAAGGATATCAAGACGTGTGGGCCCAGCGCTGGTTTTCGACAGATGATTTAGGTTTAAATGATGCGTTGGTGGATGAATGGAGGGCTTATACCAATCTCCTTTCACATAATGCAATAAGGTTGCGTGATGAAGATGATGAGTTGGTGTGGTCTTGGAACAAGATCAATGGCATTATGTCAACTAAGCTGGCGTATGAAGCTCTCTCAATAATTTGGAAGGGGAGGCCTGCAAGTGGTGGTGATCTCTGTTTTGGAAATGGCAACGTCCTTTGAAAACTTGAATATTTGCTTGGTTGGCTATGGCAAACCAAATTTTAACCTGGGGCAATTGTCAAAAGGGGTTGGCGAGGGCCGAATAGGTGTTCTTCATGCAGGATAGACGAGGAATTAGTTGATCACTTGCTTGTTTCTTGTTCTTTCATTTCACAGGTTTGGCAAGATATCTTCCTAAAAGTCTAAACCATGCTGTAACTTGGTCCCATTACAATCTTGAGCAATGTTTGTAGCATTGGGTCCAAAATTCAAACTTAAGTTCATTCACAGAACTGCCCTGTTATGTTTTTTGGGGAGTTTTGTTGCACAGGAACAGAGTTATTAGGTGCTGGTCAAGGGACAAACACCCGGGCTGAGCTTTTAGCGCTTTGGGCACTCTTGGCCTTTGCCAATCTTGAGGATATCATCAGCTCCAGGTGGTTGGTGAATCCAAAGTGGTGGTAGACTAATTTAATGGTGTGGTAAATTTAAAATGCATGGTATTTTATCCATGGCAGTGGCGGATTCGTGAGCTGCAGGAATCTTTAGCTTCAATTTCGATCAATCATATATATCGTGTTTTTAATCGGCAAGCAGATTTTCTTTCGAAGGAAGCACTTGGGATGGCTGAAGGTCTTTTAATAAGCAGGGAATTCTGTGGGGAGGAGCTGGTTTCAGAGGCTCGTCAACAACTATATCGATCCTCATTTGTCTGTTCCAGATTGCGATTTTTAAATGGTTTGGGTCAGGTTTTGTATCCAGTGGTTATTTTTGGTCATCCTGTAAAGTTTGGTGTGTTGAATCTTTTTTTGCAGAAGTCTGTTCTGTCAGTGTAATATGTGAGTATGTTTTTTGGGCTGGAGGTTCCCTTTTGTCTGACTAGTTAGCTTGGGAAGAGATGTGGAAGTGGAAAGGGCCAGTTTGGTTGGATATAGTACTCAGTAAATGATATGTTGATGTATATTTTGATTTCATGTGAAATAGCAAATATACCGATTTTTTTGGGGGGAAAAAAACATGGTATCTTGATATTATCAATGGAAAAAAATTTAGGCAGCAAATACAAAATTCCTTTCAATCTTTTTTAAACAAAACATAGATATTAGATATAGAATAGTGACACAACAAGGTAACATTAAGATGTGACTTTTGTGGAATTTGATCAAAACAGATACTTAACTTCATATAAGCAGGCACTTAACAGATCCCTATGAACAGAATGAAAAGAGGGACATACTGATGTTATGCAAGGTGTGAGTGCATCCAGGTATTCAAATTTTCAACAGAAGCATTGGGCAATGTTGCACGCAGAAGTTGCCCAGTTTTGATGCAAACAAGTTAAAAATCATAATAGCCTGGAGAACATAGTGAGCCACACTTGGCATATAAGATCACTTATTTGCAGAAAGGTTTAGAAGAGGTTGTTAAGCAAACTTGAGGGAGAGGGGCAACTCAGGAGTTATATCTGCAATCTTTATGCTTGCCAGGGAGCATAATATTCAACAAACCAAAGCTGTAAATTTTTTGGGTTTTAAATAAGAAGGAAAAACTCAGTTCTGTGTGACAAAGTAAGACAAATATTTTAACCTGCTAATTGTAGCAGAAACATGGGTTCAGTTTGAGCTTCTAGAAATAATCACCAATTAATTTTCATCAAATATCACATTTTAAATCAGGATGCCCTTCTTCCTGGTGGGCAAGCTTACCCATTATATTGATGTCAGCACTTCTTGCAGTTACAGTTTGTCACAGATAGTAACTATACAGCTCAGTTACCAGAAAACTGAAATGGATAGAAAATGTAATCACATACATAGCACCAAAACAATAAATTCTACAAAAAGACCAAAAATATTCCAAATTAAAAAACTAGAAGAAATTGTAGAATTTGGAAAAATCTACAACCATTTAGATCCATTAATGACTGAATGTCTCTCAAAATGATAGGCAGTGAATAGTTGATAGAAGTCTACAATTTTCGTTCTTTGGTTTTTCTTAATGTTTTAGAGGTTTTGCCCAAGGACCTCCTGGTAAGTAAAGAACAAACCCTTGAAGAATACACTAGAAATGTTCAAGAGATTGCTGAGAATGTGCTGTCGACGTGAAACTAAATTTGAGGAAAGCTACCCAGCCAATTGAAAGGTGATCCTTTTTTTTGTAGTCAGATAAACATTTCATCATGGCATGAGCAGATCCCAACATCTTGCAATCATTATGTAAATTCAGCAATAGTGCAGTTGATTAAAAACACTAGTCACTGATTATTCAATTAACAAAAAATTTACATGTCACTGTCCGATTTGACATGAATTTGTTAAAGAATTTGTTCAAATTTTTAACCAAGAACCTGTATTTCATTCCCTCTTCTTAAATTATATGACAATTTACTTCAAATATTTCTCATATGGTTATACTCTAATTTAGATTTTAATCTTATTAGAAAGTATTCAACTAGTTTATTCGAGGATACAGTTATAGTTCTAAGCTAGTGTACTGACTTGCAACAGACTGGCGTTGACATAGAATTTTGTATTGTCTGTTTGAATACTTCCAGAGGCAATAGCAGCCCAAAAATAATGAATCTAAACAAACAAGGCAATCATTCGCCTAAGGGTGTGTGTCTGTGACATCCAAAAAAGATCCTGCCATTGCACTTTAAATTTTACATTCTATTTATAACATGAATGATGAAACTAAGTAGATTCAAAAGAAAACTTCTGTTTCAGCCACCCAATCAAGTAGCTGGGGGCATTACTGAAACTTGCTTTAAGGAAAGAAAATTGTGAAAATGTAACTTATGCTTATAATCACCCTTCAATTCGTCTATCTTGCATTTCTGAAGTGTTTGGAATGGAAAGAACTACTTAAGGTAGGCCTTATTTGTTTTACAGGGAATAAACAAAGTCTCTCTCCCTCTAACATGCACAGACGCACTGGTATATTCCCTTGAATGAGTTTGCTCTCA
Organism: Picea mariana; assembly: GCA_032191745.1. Classification (NCBI taxonomy): domain Eukaryota; kingdom Viridiplantae; phylum Streptophyta; class Pinopsida; order Pinales; family Pinaceae; genus Picea; species Picea mariana. The sequence continues at coordinate 22,346 of JASDQU011178838.1, forward strand.
CATCGAGCAGAAATTGCAGCTGTATACTTTGTTTTCATTTCTCCTTAAGCATGCAGTTAAAACTTAAAATACACAGATTAAGCTCAAAAAACATCCAAACTTTGGAGCAGAGATTTTATATCTGTAGAACAGTTCCAACCTAATGGAAGCTAATAAGTAGACATGCTAGTCTTTTGTCCAGAACTTTTTTTCTGAGTTGGTGAAGCTTGGGGCTCAAAAATTTGGGGGCTAAAATGTAACTCTGTGCTTAGGCCCCCACTTTTTCATCTTGTTCTGGGGGTCCGAACTGACTGATTACAAAAATTGTCATATTTAACTCGTAGCAGTCCTAGTGACCCAAGACACATTCCAAAAGGATCCATACAAAGCTGCTTGAAAGATGAAATGTGAACAGTAAAAATCCCATTATAGTTTGCATCTGCATCGCCTGGAGACAGTAAGCCCATGTTCTTACAAACATCATATGGACAACTGAGCAAGTCTGAAATAAAAACAGGTCACATATATATACAATAAGGCTTAAGAAAGATGGTTTCTGCAAACAAACAAGAGGGTTCAATGAAGTGGGTTTGCTCTTATACACCCCCAGAAACTGGGTTTGCTCGCAGAAAAAAAATCTTGGACTCATTCTCGAATATAAATAGAAGATGCCCACTTATGCAACCCTCCCTAGAAAACCCATCTGATATGTCTGTCCAACCACAACTATAAACAATGCATCAAACCAGAAAAAAAAAATATTAAGGGCAAAAACACAAAAAATTGCAACGGGGAAATAAAGATGGAGAAACATGAGAGCCTCGTTAAAGTTAAATCAAAGTCAATTAGACTGACCTCCATGATGTGAGCACAAACTGTGGCGGCAATACCCTTGGCAGCATGAGATTGCTCTCCGGCAATGATGGTCAAATCGGTGATGATGGGCTTGGAGTTAAAAGTGAGCTCTGAGAGCGCATTTTTATAAAGCGAAACAATCTGGTCTACACTAAGAGGTCTGTTGAACTCCTCCTCCTCCCTCTCTCTGAGAATGGACCTGAACCTCTCAAGGAGAGGACCCCCCCTCTGGCTGTTGCTGCTCTCTCCAGCCCCAACCCCAGCCCCAGCCCTAGCGCCGCTGGTGCTGTTCGTGTTTGCAGTGGCATTCGCATTCATACTCCTCTCCATCATCAATCCTCCTCCTCGACTATCCCGGTTATTAATAATATTGTTGTTGTTGTTTTTATAATCCCTTGACTCGAACCTCTCCCGTTCAACACGAGAGCTGGCGATGGTGTGGAGTGGGGGTATTCGAGTCAGAGATCTCTCCATCTCCAATACTCGTCGGCCCGCCCTTCTTCTTCAATAGGAGAGGGACATCTCCATCTCCATTTGCCAACAGCACCAACAACAGCAGCATTTGGAGAGTTTTGCAAACCCCCGGGGTATATGTGTATATGCCTATGCCTGTCTGTGTTGCTGCTGAGGGTTATAAGGTACTAGAACTCACCCAAATTCCGCATTGGGTACTTTATATAATAATAGAGATAGTATACAGTACCCAAACTCGAGAGGCCCCTAGCATGAAATCGTACCAAAGTATGTATATTTATAGTACCACTCCCATCTACCATGCCCTACAAATGGAGGAACACAAGCACGGTGGTGCCATTGCCCTGGCCGCCTTAAAAAAGAAAAGGTAAAAATCCCATTTGCGAGCTTTCCGTTAGATCAACATGATTGCTCCTTGTGACATAGTTCCAAATATTAGCGTCTTGGGGTTGGGTATCTTTGAGAATGATGACCAAAAAGAGCTTTCGTGTTATATATAGGCTTTGTAAACACCGTGGATTCATACAACTTCTATGTTAACGGTGCATTTTACTCGAGAAATTAGGGCCACTTCTTTCATGAATATATCTCATGCACCCACAAAAATAAAAAATAAATAAAATTAAGTTAAATAAAACATAGTAATTTTATGTGGGGCATTTGACTTAGTCATTTGTAATGGGTTGGTTAGATGGACGAATTCTGGTAATTTTATCTACAATGCTTACAATGGAGCAAGTGTAGTAAACTATGCAATTTGCTCAAATGGCTTGTGTGAGAAAATGGAGGAAGTTTTGATTGGTGAACAACTATGGGAGTTGAAATCTGATCATAAACCAATTTATTTAAGTCTAACTTGGGTTGAACAACAACAGCATGGGACTAAAAATCAGCACATTCAGCAACCTCCTTCAAAGGGCAGAATTATGGTAACTCAAAAAAATTGTAACACCTTCAAGATAGCACTAAAGAGGTTGTTTAACAAGGAGAAAATTCTGTCCTAGGGCCTTCATAGCCATGATCTAACAAATTTAATCCAAAGCGCACTTACAGAATACAAAAGAGCAAAAAATAGGAAATCTAAAACAACTGCTTTCCGGTTAATGTTTGGTTTGATGAGGAATGCAAAACAGCAAGGAAAACTTTGAAAGAGTCAAGCCATAAAGAAATAAACATAAAAGCTTACAAGCAAATTGTAAGAAAGAAAAAAGTTGATTTCATGATCTCAAGGAGGGAGGAACTAATCTTTTTGGGGAAAAATAACCCCAAGTTATTTTAGAAGGAACTTCAAACGAGAAAGAAACAAACTGAAAATAATATTACAGCTTATCAATGGTTCGAGTATGCAAAGCAGCTTTATGAGCAAGATCCAAAGGTGGACCCCCCCCCTTGGTCAACACCACTACTAAGTTCTTCACCGTGCAAGAAATTGAGGTGGGTATCAAAAAGTTGGGTGTTGGAAAAGCAAAAGATTTAGATGAACTCCAAGCAGAATATCTAAAGTGGGGTTCAAAAACTCTTGCACCTCACATCATGAAAATTTTCAACAACATCATTCAGCAGGGATTCCCTACAGATTGGACAACAAGCCTAGCAATACCGCTTTTCAAGAGTGGGGATGTCAACAATCCCTCCAACTATAGGACCATAATGATAAACCCCTTGTTTGCAAAGTTATTTGGAAGTATGCTAGAAAATAGAATCAGCAAGTGGGCGGAAGAAGGGGATAAGCGTGCTAAAGGGCAAGCAGGTTTCAGACCTAAACACNAGAATCAGCAAGTGAGCGGAAGAAGGGGATAAGCGTGCTAAAGGGCAAGCAGGTTTCAGACCTAAACACTCAACGATTGATCACGGTATAACTCTAAGGCACATCATTGAAAAAGTGTGGGAGAAGAAAGAGGAAGCTTTTTGTTGCTTTGTCGATTTCAAAAAAGCTTTTGACACAGTCCCTAGAAATAAGCTTTGGCATAGAATGGAGGAACTTGGGGTTCCTATACATCTTAGAGTAGTTGTCCATAGGCTATATGAGAAGGTTAAAGTCAAAACCAGAACATCAGTTGGTATCTCTGAAAGTTTAGGAGCGATATCGGGGTCAAGCAAGGGTGCCCATTGTCCCTTGCCCTTTTTGGTTTATATATAGACAAACTTGAAGAGTGGTTAAACTTACAGGAGGGTGATGGTGCTCTTTTAGGTGATTTTGTGAAAAGGCTTCTTTTGTATGCAGATGACCTTATTCTGATTGCTAAATCCACTCTTGGGTTGCAAGAACACTTAATTTCCCTTGAGCACTTTTGTAGCACAGTGGGGATGCAAGTCAATACTAGCAAGACGAAAGTGGTATTTTTTTCTAGCAAAAGAAAACATAAGCAACATAAGTTCTACTTTGAAGGCAACACTCTTGAAGAAGTGGCAGATTACAAATACCTTGGAATTGACTTCAACAAAAATCTAAGTTGGGAAGGTTGCAGAAAGAAAAGAACTTTGGGAGGTTGGAAAGTGTTCTGTGCTTTTCAAAATAGGTGTAGAGAAGCAGAGCTATGGGATTGGAAGACTATGCAAACTCTCTTGGGCTTTTAGTGATCCTGGTGGTTTTATATGGTTGTGAAGTGTGGGCCAGCAGCACATCTTACTT
>JASDQU011178839.1:2004-12557 GCA_032191745.1 Picea mariana
AGTGCAAGTTGTTATCACATGAAGTTGTCATGGGTAATTTTTCCCTTTAGGTTTTAATTTTTTCTCTTTAGTCTTTAGGTTTGTTATATTTTCCCCTTTGTGATTTTCTTAGGTTAGTCTAAAGAAATAAAAGTTTGATTTTTGGTTCACATTTTTGGCCTACACCTATGGTTCATAGCCTGGTTCATTTTGTGGTTTATGTCTTTGACTCATCACTTGACTTGACATCAAGCACTATCGACCCCATGACCCCAAAAACCTGACAAGTCACTCCATCCACTAATGCTCTTGATACTTTCCACTCTATCCCTATGCCCATTAAGGAGTCAAATAAAATTTTGAAAAAGGTGTTGCCAACTCACAAGGTGTTTTCGTAGCACGCCTTTGTACTTCATCTCCTTACCATCATTCTCCATCATTAGTTGATGCCATGTCTTTTATTGTTTTCAACACCCATGTCTTCAAAAGGAGTATTAAAATTTGGTCATTTATGAGGTTCTAACTATTTACCAATTTAAAATCTTCCTCCTAAGCTCGGCGCTGCTGAAACCACTATTCTAGATAGAGCCACAGATTGCTCTAGGGGATTTATTGTTCGAGGTGAATTGGAGGTTGAGGTAGATGTAACCACTCCATAGCTTGTTGCAGATCTTCCACTTATCAGCCATAACACCCAGGTACTTCGTGAGCCTTTTCAGCTGCTTGGAAGAGCATTGAGATATCTCTGTCTTATCTTTTGGTAGCACCTGGCACTGTAAGCTACCAATTCTCCCACCAACCAACCTCTCTACCTCTTCTGCCACACACTCCATAGCCATTTTCACGCTAAATTTTCCCTTCACTGGAACTCAGACCATTTGCTTCAAAATTTGAGCACCCAACCTTGGCTCTTATTACCCATACTGCCATACTGAATTGCTAGACTGCACTATCTTCTATGCTCACAACTCCAAAAAATATCTCCCCCTTTTTCACTAAGTCATGTTATAATTTCATCTCACAAGTCTACTTGCAGTGAGAATTTAGGAGCCCCTATGTTTTTAAAAGCTTTGAGGACCTTTTATGGTGGCTTAATGACAGTCTAAACTTGAACAATGCAGTTTCCCTTCATAACATTTCTCAGAGTATATTTTCATCATTTTTTAAACCATCACACCAGTCTATTGTAAATCCATAAGTGAGTTGGAGGAAATCCCTGAATGACCAATTAAGGATCACCTTCAAAACTCAAAGACCTTTGCCTTTGTTTTGTTTCTTTACCCCTCATCAAATTTCAGTCTTTTGATCCCTTGCTTCTATCCATGGATACACCTCAAAAGAAGAAGTATCACAAGGGAGGGACTGTGGTCAGGAATGAACCTTCTAACATGCACCTGTTTGATGTTGATCCTATGGTCAGGGAGGTTTTCCAAAGGGTTGGATGCCTCTCTTTTTTTCAAAACATGCAGATGGGACACCCTGAAGTAGCAAGACAATTTTCCTTAAACTTTGATGGCATTTAGACCAAGGTGGGAAACCTTGAGTTTGAGGTATCCGAGGCCACTATTGAAGCATCCATTGAGATACCCAACACTGGTGAGAGGTGGTTCAAATCCATGAACCTCAATGCAACCTTCTCAAGGGATTTCCTCAAGCCAGACTATCATAAAGACAATTTGTCTAAGGGAGTTCCTAGGAGCCACCTGGTTGAGGGTTTTTCTAAAATGATGAAGATTATCCAATGATATTTCACATGTGAGGGAAGATTTAACATGATATACCAGTATCGCATAAGAATCTTGCTACATTTCACTAGAAAGTATTCAATGAATATCCCTTTTAATCTGTTAAGAAGTATGGGAAATATTTCTAATAGAGTCCAATCCAAGTCCAAGGTTGTGGACACTAATATTTTCCACTCCAGGTTGATCAGGCTGTTGGTTATGGAAGAGTTAAAGAAAAGGAGCATTTCTAGGGAACAATTCATTATGTCTACCAATATGCAACTAGACATAGCCTCTACCCCTCAGTCCAGGATGTAGATCCCTTTTCCATATTGTAGTGTTGCCCCAACAGGAACAAGTAGGAAGAGAAAAAGAAAACCTACTACCCAAGACAAAGAAACCCCTAAGGAAATTGAAGAAGAAGAGAGGGAGGTTCATCACTCCCCACAAAGAGAATTTTCACCTCCGATTGCACCTGAATTGGAAGAAGTTCCTTCATCGACCAAAACTATAGCCAATAAGGGGAGGAAATTGCATTTCCCTTCACCTGCTCCAACAACTAATACTAGATTCAGGAGGCCTTTTACTAGATCATCAACCCACAAAGAAGTTGTTGAAGCATAATTCATACCCAAGGCTTCAGTCCAAAAGAAAGTTAAAGGTAAAGGTGAAGCCATTGGGGAGGCTATTGAGGTTATAGCCAAAGCCTCCGTTCAACATAAATATAAAGGTAAAGTTAAAGCCACTGAGAAGCCTATTGAGGTTATCAACATCAACACTCCCCATGACAATCCCACTTTCAAAATATTGATTAGACAACTCAGGGATGCTAGAAAGGAAGTTTCCCATTTGAAGGAAGAAATATTGACCGAGATAAGAAAGATGAAGGAGATCATGGACATGTACAATGAAACCCTTGATTTGGAAAGGTTTACAGCAAGAATATTCTTGCCTCTTCATAGGAAACTTAAGACTCTGTACAGGCAAAACATAATCATTCAATCCCAGAACAGGAAGCTCAAGGAATAATTGCAGCGCTTCAAGAATGATTTGGGTCAGAGGAACTTAAATGTTCTAGTATAAGCTGCAATAGAAAGAGATGAACCTGCAGTAGAGAAGAGTACCCCTACTACATAAAGAGATGTTTCCATGACAGAGGGAAGGTCTCGTGCAACAAAGAGGAGTGCTAGATTGAGGAAGTAGATGAAGGGTATGACAAATCCATTTTTGAGGGTCGTTGCTTTTGCAAGATAGAAGAGTTCATGGAGGTATAATATTTTCACCTATATAGGCATTACAGGATCCTAGTCCATCGACTAAGATTTTTTGTGTTTTTGAAGAGTGGTTGTATCACACATAAAAACATAGAGATTTATTAGCGCCTGGCACTAAAAAATCTCCTACACTGACTACTATGTGACTGTGCTATGAAATGCGCTACAAAATATGTAGAGAAACTTTTCAAAAAGGTGCTACGGAATCTGCAAAGCATCTTTTCAAAGGGCGCTACAAAATCTGCAGACCAGTTTACAAGAAGGCACTACGAAATCACCTAGGCAAGCACAAGAAGGGTGTTATGGAAAATGTAGAGTAGTTATAGGAAGGGAACTATGGAATCTGCAGAGCAATTATAGAAAGGAGCTACAAAATTGGCTACCAAATGCACTACCAAATGGCACTACGAACTGACCATTACATTCAAAGGTTTGAATTCATGACTCTTTCTTGACTTTGATGATGTGGAGGGAACCAAAGATCAACAAGTGGAAACTGGGGATCAACATATGAGCTTCAAGGACACATGGCACTAGAAATATGCGCCCAAGCTGCAATACATGTCATTCAATGTTTGTTAGAGTGGTTGCCAACATGGCTCCTTAATTTTAGCAGTTTGTTAGATTTGTTGGTGTTATAATTGTAGTTTTTTGTGGAGAATCCTAGGATAGGAAGGCCAACTCGCACCTCTAGCTATTGCCTACTAGTTTTGATTATAAATACATCTGAGGAATGATTTGATAGATTCAAATGGTTGAGTAGAGCTCCCTTTTTTGTAATATTTAAGCATAGTTGTTCTCTGATTATGTATGAGATTTGAGACATTTTCATTAATAGAAGTCAATTTCATTTCATCATCTTGTTGCCTCTTATTCTGAAATGATCATGATTAGATGATCCATATGAGATTTTGTGGTTGTGTTATAATGGATGCTTGATTATAATGTTGCTATGAATGTTTTTTAGGGTTTTAAACTTTAAGTTCAAGAAGTTCTTGTGACTGAGTTTTTATTTTCCTGGCTGCTTGAAGGCCTAATGTTTATAACATACCTATCCACCTTCCTCACTAAGTATTCCTCCTATTCACCTTTACCCTTAAAACACTGACTGAAGTTAATCAAAACCTCATTTTCTTATGCATGCTAGCCCAGATTTATGTGTTAAAAGATTCCTATGCTGAGTTTTGTCCATTTGACCTTTAATTGCTAATTTACATTCATAAACCTTTTGATGGGTACTCGGCTTATCCTCTTGCAATGTGAGGGTGATTCTCAGTGCTAACACAAGCTACCACAATATCCTAAATTTTTTTGGTGATTATTTTCATGGCATCTTTTATTTCGACCGATGGTAAGGGAGGCAATGCCTATTGTTGTTGTTTCTATGCGACTTGTTCCTTAGTTGCTCAAATTTTATCGTCAATAGTGTGGAATTCGGGGGAATTCTATAGGTGTGTCTAGAGTTTGAAGATATAATTGACCACCCCTATGTAATATGTGATGCACACTTGTCCCTTTTTCAATTCCTCTTCTTCCATCAGAAGTTATTGTAACACCTCTTTTTCAGATCAAGGAATGTGCTTAAGATTTTCCTGAAGCTTGAGGTTATGGGCCTCTAGGTACTGGAATATTTCCTTCACTTTGCTAAGTTTTCATGGTGCGGGGAGGTCCTATGTGTATTCTACTGTGTGGGGGACATGTGCATAAACCTCATTGATTGCACTAAGAAATGATGTGTGCACAATGAATTCCGATGTGTGGAGTGTTTTGATCTCTTGGTGGGTTTCTTCAATATCCTTATAGGAAACTGTTTCTTGGTGATGCTTATCTTGAGTTTCTCTATGCATAAAAATTTCTTGGTCATGTTGCTCATCCAATTGTTCATATGATTGGCTGAGTACATAGTGCATGTCCCCCTTCTCATTCATAATTTCAGCCATATACGTTTACAAGTCTTGTGAAGGCACTTGCACCAACTCTGGCTCGACTTATGTTAATGGATGAGGTTCTGTGGAGTTGGATGAATCGATTGTAGTGACTACCAATGGAATGAAACAAAACACTCTCCGTTGGGTAATATTGTGTGGTGAGGTGGTGTGAGTTGCACTATCTATCATCCTTTATTCTTGGGGTGGGGACCCAGTTGTTGGAGAAAGTTTCAACTGTGGACAGAGTTTACCCAATTTTTGTGATGACTTTATATTCATTATTTGTTGCACTAGAAAATTGGACTTGATTTTCTTGAAAATACTTGGGATGGGCATGAAAGTATCCCTTGGCTCATGTTTTTTAGTGTTTGTCTCAATTCCCTTTATGCTACTCTGATCAGGAACCACTGTGAGGGGATTTCATCTATAATGGACACATTGTTAGTCTGTCATGGTAGAGTTGGTGTGTTGATATTGGTCGTTATCTCTAGGGATAGGAATTATCTTGAGTGATATGTGTATTATCTTCATATGTGGTGTCTTTGTTGGTGTTTTTTGCATCAACTTCCTCTTGGGACCTTTCCCTTTCTCTACTTCTTTGGTAGAATATGCCCGCGTCTATTGACCAACAAGTCCTTTTCCCTTCACTTGGGATGTCACATCCTATTGTTGCTCACCCACCTGTTATTTACCCTTTTAATTGGATTGATCTAACTTTTTCTTATCTTTCCTTTTCTTTGTCCTTTTCTCTAATTTCTCAAGTTTTTTTTTGGGTGTAGGATGTAATTTCTCTGGCCACTTGGTTATAAACTGCTGGATGTATTCCCTGATGATGTAGAAGGGAAGCATAGGAGTTTCTACCCTTGGATTTGTAATTGGGATTATATACAAATTATGAAATGCATAGGTAAATTGGAGGTAGTCCTCATACCTATCCATGATGTTGCATGATATMTGAAGTGTTGGTGTAGTCACTTGAATTAGTTGGGTGTACCATTTTTGGAATGATTTKTTATTAGTAGCCTCGATCTTYTTGTCCTTTTTGTATTGTAGCATTAGAAAATTGGGTGTTGGGAAGGATTGTGAGATTGCTACATCATTCTCATGGCCCAATGGTGGCTTCCACAAGAGTAAGATCCAACTATAATGGAATTATTTTCCCAAGTTCTATGCCTCCCAAAAATTGTCGACAAATTAGTTCAATAGGTATCTCACCCAAGMCATCCACACTCCTTCAACGCATCATTATACAACAACAATTAATCCTATGGTACAATTGTCCTTGCATAAATTGTGTAACATTTTGYAGACAATTAGTTGCATGGTGAATTGGACTCTATGGTCATTTATTTTTGCGATCACCACTCCTTTGGATCCCCTATTTGTATCATACTTTTCATAGATATCTTCATATGTGGAATCCCTGGCCTTTAGTATTTCCACCGGCTCATATCCCATAATAGGAAGGCCTAAAACGCATTGCATAGCATCAATTTCAACAAGGTATGGCCCGTTGAGCAAGAGGAACCTACCAAGCAAGAATCAGATGCATGTATTGATAGGTGAGCCTATAAAAAAATGTGGGAAATCTAAAAATGTCAGTATACTTGATTACTTGAGGGGCTTGGTGCATTTATGGGTGACCATTCACTATTTTTCATCTATCCCCTGAAGTATCTGTGTGTATGTGTCAAATCATAGATCAGGGAATTTTACCTCATATCATACATTATAATATGCATATCGAAGTTAAGGAGCCTTTCCCACCCAAAGGCCTACGATAAATACATTGGTTAGTATTTCACGCTCATGCACATCTCGGTCCTTGCCTACTTATACTTTCTTCCATGCTTGGGTTTTAGTTAGGGAGGCCATTATCATTATTGGATTCTTAGTGCCTCTGGGTTCTTGTATTGTTACCGTATGTTTGGAAGATCTGATATGGAATCATTGTGGAAACTCTGCCTAGATGGGATACTTGTACTGATTATGCAACATAGATTTATTGAAATTATAGTTCTCTAAGTGTTATGGGAATTCTGCACTTGGCTCTTTAGCTATATACTTGGCTTTCTTTTATAAAATAATGAGGTGAAGAGTGGCCTTTAAACGTTAAGTACTAAGTGGGTGAATTCGCGCCCACGATACCTAAATGTCAAGCTATCTCTTGAGGTCTCGACCCACTATCAATAGTGACCTTTAATTCGATAATTGATGTGTGTCATGGGGAATTATTTTCATAACTGATTCCAATTCCCCAATCTTTTTTCACCTGTCTAAGTGTTAATTTTCTACCTATCCACCGACATATATGGTTGCATACTAGTAGCCAATTGTCATGTCTCATTGTTCCATCCTTTGGGTTGTACTCTAAAATTTATACCTTAATCTCCTCCAAATATTCTAAATCCATTTTCGGGTACGACGTGTCTTTTCTTGATTTATTGTGCCGACCTGTCTAATCTACCTTTTTAGTACATTGGTTATGTCTAATCTACCTAAGTCCTATTCTAATTGTATGCAATTCTTATCTACTACACACCCTCATATCATGCAAGGTATTTCATTCCTAGGCATACAAACTTGGAGGGTTNCTGTCTAAGTGTTAATTTTCTACCTATCCACCGACATATATGGTTGCATACTAGTAGCCAATTGTCATGTCTCATTGTTCCATCCTTTGGGTTGTACTCTAGAATTTATAACTTAATCTCCTCCAAATATTCTAAATCCATTTTCGGGTACGACGTGTCTTTTCTTGATTTATTGTGCCGACCTGTCTAATCTACCTACTTAGTACATTAGTTATGTCTAATCTACCTAAGTCCTATTCTAATTGTATGCAATTCTTATCTACTACACACCCTCATATCATGCAAGGTATTTCATTCCTAGGCATACAAACTTGGAGGGTTGTGATGCATCTTTAGTCGAATTCGGTTCATCGGCCTCTGCTAGTGTTGTTTGTTGGGTTGTATTGTTTTCACCCTACCAATTGGACTAGTGTACCAACCTTGGAATGGATTTGATATTTTCCCATGTTGTTGGGTAGGTGTTATATTATGTGTCAATAACCCCCTTTCTCAGGGGGTCATAGGGGGTTCAGGGGCAATGCCCCCAAATTTTTTTTTCTACCATTTTTCGTGTCCATTTTTGGGCAATTTTTCGGCACATGGTTTTTCCCTAATGGTTTTTTATTTCCGATTAAGGAATTAGGTTTTTTGACTAATACACGTTATTAGATTAGGGTTTTGGATGCTATAGGATCCTATATGTATATTTTATTGTAAACAATGTATGAGGTGAATTAATATAGAATATGTTGGTTTTCCTAGTTTGGGTTTCCAGGGGAAAAATATTTGTGTAATGTGTGTATTTTCCATTGTATCTTTTTTGTTCTTTTATTGAAAATCTGTTTGCAGTAAAATATTGTACAAGGTTAAAATCTACATTTGGTACCAGAGAAATTATTGGCTTCAGGGGGATTACTTTGTGGTTAAGGGTTTGGCTCAGGACTGTGATAAGCCTTGTTACAGTGGGAGATCTATGGTATTTCTTCTTCAAGTGAAAATAAATGGTGAGAAGTTAAAAAATAGAGATCAAGAAATTTAATGGGAAATGTTTTGAGCTGTGGAAGCTCAAGATGGAAGATATGTTGGTAGATAGAGATCTGTGGATTGCAGTGGATCCAAGTACTACACCTACAAGAACTTCATCAGATGTCTAGAAAAATTTGGATAGGAAGGAAACAAGCACAATCTGATTGTGTCTCTTAGATTCAGTATTGTTGAATGTGTCAGAGGAAGCTACATCCAAGGAGTTATGGAATAAGTTGGGGAACTTGTATCAATCTAAGTACCTGGTAAATAAACTATTCCTACGGAAGAAGTTGTATAACCTAAGCATGAGAGATGGAGACTCAGTGACATAGCATATGATTGCCTTCAATACTATGGTAATTAAATTATTATCCATTGAAATTAAAATTTCACATGAAGATAAGTGTATCAATTTACGGTGCTCTTTACCAGACTCGTGGGATAGTCTGGTTGTGGCCATAGGTAGTAATACAACTACCTTGAGTTTTGACTATGTGGAATCATCCTTGTTTTCAAAGGAGATGAGATGGAAGAACATGGAAGGACAAAGCATAGATGCATTTTCAACAGGATGCTCCCATGATAGAAATAGATTTAATTCCTCAAGAGGGAGATCTTAGTCTAAGGGAAGATCTAAATCTCCTGGAAATTTTGTAAAGGTATGCTGGAGATGTGGAAAACAAGGGAACTTCAAGAAGCAATGTAGATCCAAAAGCATTGATAAAGTGAAGGGATTTGAAGGTGCTCCCTCTACAAAACAAAATACCTCCAAGGAAGAAGAAGGGGATGTGTACTTGGCTTCTTCAAGAACACATGCAAATCATGAGGCATGGCTGGTTGACTTGGGTGCATCCTTTCATATGACTCCCCATAGGGAGTGGTTTTGTCTATATGAAAGGTATGATGGAGGTAATGTTTTCCTTGGTGATGAATTGACAACCAAAATCATAGGATGAGGAAAATTCAAGTTGAGGCTCATATATGGAAGGATTAGAACATTGCTTGGTGTTATGCACATCCCATGATTGGATAGAAATTTGATTTTTGTAAGCAAAATGGATGATGCAAGGGTAAAAATGGTATTTAAAAAAGAAACCATCAGGATGGTTCAAGAAGCAATGGTGTTGTTGAAGGGAGTTCATATTGGAACTATGTATAAGCTTCAAGGAAGAACTATTAGTGATGGGTGTAATAGTTCCATTGTTCCTGATATTGGAGCAAAAGAAGAAAACACTCCTATAGTCTCTGGAGAAAATGTTATGTTATGGCATCAAAGATTGGGGCATATCAGAGAGAAGAGTATCAAACTACTACATGGTAAATGTATGGTTGAAGGTATGTCTCATTGCTCTCTGGATTTTGATTTCTTTGAACATTTTGTTTATGGGAAGCAAAATTGGGTAAGATTCCCCTCTGGTGCAACAAGGGCAGAAGGAATTTTATAGCTAGTGCACAATGATGTGTTTGGACTTGTGTCAGTTCCATCATTGGGAAAATATTTGTACTATGTCTCATTTATAGATGACTTCTAGATGAATAATTATATTAATTTCCTCAAGAATAAATTTGAAGTCTTTGATAGGTTTAAAGATTTTAAGTCTCTTGTTGAGAATAAAACAAAGAAAATAATTAAGGTGTTGAGGACAGATAATGGTGGATATTTTTGCNACAAAGAAAATAATTAAGGTGTCGAGGACAGATAATGGTGGATATTTTTGCGGGAATGAATTTTAATAATTCTGTAAGAAGTGTGGTATAGCAAGGAATAAGACTACTCCATACACACCTCATCATTATGGAGTTTCAGAAAGAATGAACAAGACATTGATGGAAAAATCAAGGTGCATGCTCAGTGGTGTCGGGTTAGGGAAATAATTCTGGGTAGAGGCAATGGGTACTACATATTACCTGGTGAACATATCACTCTCATCATCACAAGATGATAAGACTCCAGAAGAAGTATAGACTGGTAATAATTATTCTGTCACACATCTCAAGGTATTTGGATGTGAGGCCTATGTTCATGTTCCAAAGGAAAACTTGAGTAAG
>JASDQU011178840.1:15326-26285 GCA_032191745.1 Picea mariana
ATTTAAATATGCTGGCATATTCTCGTCATCGTTTTGAAAACGAAAAATGAGATTACCAGCATTTAGTCCCTTGCATTTATGAATTTGCACTTTTTGTATTTTTTTTTGTTTACTTTTTCACTTTTACATAACACAATTAATAATTTACTATTAAAAACAAAATTTAACAAACAAACGGTCTAATATTTAACAAACCATTCAACATTTAACAAATCTTTTAATGTTTACACAACCTAATCAATTAATACAATGATATAATAATAATTTAATTAACATTTAACAAACCATTTAGCATTTACACAACTTAATGGAGTAATACTATACAATAATAAAGTAATAAATTAAGTATGAAAGAATTATTCTTTAATACATGTATAAAGCACAAAAACATTACAAAGATATGAAATTAATAGTATTTTAATACATTAAAGTAATAAAGTATTAATAACATTAATTTACTATTACTTTAACAACAGATAATGTGGGTATTACTTTAACATAATCCGTTGTCATAGAATTGTTCAATGCTTAATATTTAATCAAATTACTTGAATCTACTCTACTTTTTTTTTAATTTTTTTATAAGTGAGTTTAAGAGCTTGTATTACTAAAAGATGGTTATAATACAAAAAAAGGGAACTCCCTAGTCTGCCAAAAAGGAAACCAAGCTAGAGGTTCCTGAGTTGCGCTTTTTGAAAAAAGAAAGGGGTATGACTGGACTGCCACCGTGGGAAACCAACCCAGTCCTACCATATCCAGTTTTTGACAAGATAATCACAACAGAATGAAGAAGAAAAATAGAGACTAAATAGATGCAGGACTGACCCAACTGACTTGCCAATAGACTAATCAGACACTAGTCTACGATGATGATATGCTTCTTTCCTTCATGATCTTGTCCCTTGTTCTCCTCCTTTTGGGAGACCATGCGAGTATTTCTGATGTGTGCTGGCGCTTCGTTCCCGTCAGCTGGCGTGATCTCCATGTGATGGACATAGCACAGGTAGAGGTGGAATTGAGTAGCCAACTGCTCAATCTTGGCTTGCTGGTCCTTCTCAACCTCAGTTAACAGTTTAGTAATGGTTTCCAAACCACTGAGGCATCTCAGGATTTTGTTCAACAGTTTCATTTTTTCCTTGTTGTTCTCTCATCTGGCATCCTCCCTTTCTGAGCTCACTTTGCCAATCAACATATTTGTTTTCCACGCCATCTCCACCATTTTGTGGTAGAGGGTTTCCCTGGGTTGCATGGCTCCTGGGTCAATTACCTACTCTGTTTCCTAAGTCAGAGCATCCCATGTTTTTCCCTTGAGATTTCTTTTGATTTCCTTTTCCAAACGGTTATTGGTCGCCATTCCATTCGATGCAAATAGGGTGTGA
Source organism: Picea mariana (assembly GCA_032191745.1). Lineage (NCBI taxonomy): Eukaryota > Viridiplantae > Streptophyta > Pinopsida > Pinales > Pinaceae > Picea > Picea mariana. The sequence goes on from JASDQU011178840.1 coordinate 16,706, forward strand.
AAGGTGCCCTCTTCTTCTTTGGCCGCCTGCTCCATCCTTGAATCCCGCCGGGGATTTTTCTGAGTTCCCTTTCCCAGGGGGTTCCTTTTGTTGCACGTTTGCTTCATTCACACCATCCTGTCTAGCCTGTGGAAACTCCTTTTCTGGATTCTCAACCTATTTCATGCCCTTATGTCTGTGGTGGCTCTTGCAGTTGCACTCTTCTATTTACATCTATTTCTATTGTTTCTTCTCTTATTGAAATTTACCTGCTGCAGGCTCGTCCTTCCAAGCATGGTCTTCCCGTAGAGGTGAAAATTCCTATCATTTTTCCCCGTCATGGTATGTATGATCATGATGACTCCACCGTTATCCCTGTATGGGCCCTTTCCCCTGCTCGCTTGATATCCTACTGAGCATCTCCCCATACCTAGTCTTTGACATGGTGGGTCAATACTTGTTCGTGTCAATCCCTCTTGCCTTACGTCATTCGATGCCTATTTTTCGTCTTCAATACTTTCCCACGGTCTTCCCCCGCAAATCTTACTGTTGACATGACCCTGTTTCCGTACCCTCGCCTGTTGTGTAATATGATCATGCATTGCGATTGGTGGTCTAGTGTTGGGCAGGCATATCTTGCCTGGGTCTTTCGTGTCATCTCCCTGGGCCTTTTGTTGTCATCCCCTGGGCCTTTCGTTGTTGTCCTCGATGTGACCTTCCTTGCTTAAGTTTCTATCACAATCTTTTGTCGCTAATTAGAGGAAGTCCATTCTGAATTGTCCTTCTAGGATGTTGAGCTAGGTAGTATCTAGTTTCGTTCCTTCCTTGCTAACCCCTTCATTGGCAATTCTGTCCACCAGGCCATTTGCTGACCTGCGTACCCAGTCCAAATCCACTGTGTTAATCGTTTGTAGATTCTCCTGGATTTTTTGAAGGGAGTGTGCCAAGCGCTAGTGTCTCTGTACTTTGCCCACTCTAGTGCCATTTTGGGGTCTCTTCACTGTGTTGATGACCAAGGTGGAGTCACCTTCCACGATAGTGTTGGTCATCTTTTTGTGGCTTAGAATTTCGAGACCGAGCTCCAGGGCTCCAAATTCCACTGCATTGTTGGTTGAGTTTCCCATACTCCCAGCGTACAGCCGGATTATGTTTCCACCACTATCTCTGAACACCCCTCCCATCCCTGTCATTCCTGGGTTTCCTTTTACCGCCCTGTCAAAATTTCACTTGAGGAACCCTACCAGAGGTGGTGTCCAGTTGTGCTCTCCTGATTGGAGTTGCGATGGCTACCCTACCCGTGTGTTGTTGCACCCATATTTTAGGTGAAAAAATTCAAGGATTCAGGAGTCCTATCCTGTGGGTTGCACTTTTACAGTCTAGCAGTTGCGACTTTGCACCGTTTCTCGTATTTAAGAGATTATTGCTTCCTTGAGTTTCCCTTCCGAAAGGATTTCGTTCCTAAAGATGCGTCGGTTCCTTTCTTTCCATATTTCCCATATGATCATCCCTGTCATGAGATTCTAGTAGAGGTTCACCATTTAATTTTTTCTATAGCTCTCATTCCATTTATTGATGGTTGTGTTGATGTTACCTCGGGTCCTATTGGACTGGCGAAAGATGCTTGCCACCCAATCCCAGATCTCTATTGTGTAATTACATTCATCGAGGAGGTGATTCATTGTTTCTTCCTTTGCTTGACAGAGGTGGAATTGTGATGGGCCTATGCAACCCCTTTTCCTTAGGTTTTCCCGAGTTATAATTCGGTTGTGAAGTACTAACCATTTGAATATTTTTATTTTTGGCCACTGGGGGCTGTCCCAAATCTTTCCCCACTATTGCGCAAGATCTTCCTGGTCCTGGGCCGTGATGTAATTCCAAGCTTCTTTTAAGTTGAATTCCCCACCATTTTCTTGCCCCATCTTAGTTGGTCCTATTCTTCTAAGACTACAATTTTCCTTTTCCCCAATACTTCCTCCACCTCTTTCTTTATTGTTGCGATCGATCTCTATTTTGTTGATTGATTTTGTCCCAGATCCTCCATCTGTCGCGGTTGTTTTCTTGTTTCCAGTAGTCATGGATTTTGCTTTTACCTTGCGCGGTCATCTCTTGTTGGAGTTCCTCCCTATCCGAATTTTCCATTTTGGGTTCATGTTGTCACACGTCCTCCCAGAATCTGGTTGTTTTACCATTCCTCACTTCCTAGAAGTTGTGTTTCTGGATCCAAGTTTTGTTGTGCCAGGCTAGATTCCAGATGCCTGATCCCTCCCTTGTGCCCATAAAGCGAATTTGATACTAGTCGTTGATGTCCGGGGCATACTTGGCCTTCCAAAGGGTTTCCCATGGTGTTGCCTTTTCTTTGACCCATCTCCACCAGAGTTTCTCCCCGTAGGATTTGTTGGTTACCTGTGGGTCTTATAACCCTAGGCCTCCTTTGCATTTGGGTTTGTAAACCTTCTCCCAGGGAACAAGGGCCAATTTTTTCTTGCTTTCTTCTCCTCGCCATAGGAATTCCCTTTGGATGGCTCTTATTTTTTGGAATATTCCTTTGGGAGTCGGAAACACTGACATCATATAGGTCGAAATTGCTTGAAGAATTGCTTTGGTTAGAATAAGTCTCCCCACTAGGTTGAGGGATCTGTAGGTCCAATTTTTCACCCTCTCCTGTAGTTTGTTGATAAATCCTTCCCATGTTTCCATTTTTCATGTTCTGTTCCTCAGGGGGATTCCAAGTATTTCGTTGGGAGCGTTTTTCGTTCAAACCCCAAAATATTTTCCAGGTTTCTTTGAATTGTTGGGTTGGTATTGAAGAAATAGATCATGGATTTGATGTGATTGATCTACACACTCGAGGCTTCCCCAAACCCTTCTAAGATTCTTTTATAGACTTTTTCTTCCTTGACTGTGGGTGTGCAATGGAGTAAGGTGTCATCAACGAACTGTTAGTGCATGGAGGTAGGGCAGTTTTCAAAAGGTTTGATGCCTGTTAGATGCTTTCAAATTCATAATGGCCTTGAATCTTTAATACAGGACAAACTGTCGCAGCTGACGCTGGTTCAAATCCATCTCGACCCAATATCAACATGATCCATCGATAATATTCATGTCAATATCTGATAATGATGAAAAGGTAATTAGTTATTGAACCCCTAATGTATCTATCTATTACCGATGGATATAGACACTATCTAGATAGAATGGAACGAACAGATACTTCAGAAGAGATGAAAGGGAAAGATCAAATGTTTTATCGATCCGACACTAACATAATCTATATTACTGATTAGTAGGTGGACTTTGTACCTATTGGGATTGTAATTCAATTGGTTTCTCCTGCTATAGTTGTGCTTTTTATGCTTCTACCGAGTCCTTCCATCATTAGAATAAACATGAAAGGTGATAGTGGGTCTCCTTGTCTGATACCACTTGAAGGCCAAAAGGGTTTAGCTGGGGCTCCATTGATTAAAAGCGAGCAACTTGTCGTTGAGACTAGGCTGACAATCCAGTTGATCCAGTGTTGCGCAAAGCCAAAAGATTCCAAAGTCTTGACCATATAGTTCTAGCTAATTTTTTTATAAACCTTTTCTAGGTCAAGTTGGATTATCATCCCCCCTCTCCTCCGGAGTTTCATTGTGTGTATCAACTCATGGGCATGGATGATGTTGTCCACAATTTGTCTCCCTTCTACAAAACCTGCCTATTCCTGTGAAATCAATGTGGGTAGGAGAGGTTTTAGTCTATTGGGTATGACTTTGGAGATTATCTTGTAGACCACATTGCATAAAGTTATGGGTCTGTAGCAGTCTGGGGTCCTTGCTTCATTTTCTTTGAGGATTAATGTAATCATTGTGGAATTTAACGCTTTCAGAATGGAGGTCGAGTGTATGGAGTCTTCCACCACCCCATAAATGTCATGTTTGACCACTTCCCAACAGGATTTGAAGAATTACACCGTTAAACCATCTAGGCCTGGGGCCTTTCCATTGAGAATCTCCTAGACCACTTGGTCAATTTCCTCCTTAGCGTTGGGTTTATTTAGGTTGATATTTTGTTCCTCGGTAGCTAGCCTGGGGATGTGTTGAGTTATCCTTTGTATGGCCTGCATTCGGTCTTGTTTGGGTTCCAGGGATATCCCCTGGAAGTGGTTTACCAGTATGTTTTCAATCTGCTTTTGGGACTCTCTCTCAATCCCATCCTAATCCTGAATTTTCATGATTTTGTTGTGGGTTCTTCTAGCAATGGTTGTTCTATGAATTTTTTTTTCATTCCACTCTCCTTTAGCCACCTGATTCTAGACTTTTGGCGCCATAGAGTCCTTCCTGCTAGAATATTGCTTCCCATTCCTAGGTCATTTGGGTCTCTTCCTTTTTCCTATCCTCTGTATATCCGTCGTCTATATTTTTTTTCTTGGTTTATGTTTCCAAAGATTTCCTTATTCCACTCCTTGAGTTTATGTTTGATGTACCTGAGTTTCTTATAAAGATTGAACATCCTTGTCCCTTTCTCCGGTTTTTGCGCCCGCCACCATTCGCTGATGTTTCCCCTTGAAAGTGGGATGTTTGATCCAAAATTTCTCGAATATGAATGGTCTATTCCTTGGTGTGGTTTGAAGGTTTGATTCCAATTGGACTGGCCAGTGGTCTGAACCCCCCCAGAAAAGGATGTTGCATTCTAAATTTAAACCCTTTAGAATGATGGAATCTGACACCAAGAATTTTTCTAGCCTCGTCGCTATATGATGTTGCTTTATCCGTTTGTTGTTCCATGTGAACTAGCCATTACTGGTTTTGATGTCCACCATCTCCATTGTGTCAATGAAAGATGAAAAGTCTTCCACATCTCTATCCAGTCTGCTGGCGCCTCTCTTTTTTTCCGCAAGTGTCGTGACAATGTTGAAGTCCCCTGTTAGGATCCAGTGGAGGTTACTAGAACGAGATTTTATGTTTTCTAAGTCTAGGAGCATTCTTATATTTTCTTCCAACATCTGGGGACCATACACATTAGTGCATAGAATCACCTCTGTGTTACCTATGATTTGCATGTTAACCGAAAGTGTGTGTCTGGTGGCTTCAGATGCTAGTAGATTCATCACTTGTGGGTTCCACAAAGTGAGAATACTGCCTTCCATTTGTTGTCCTTCGACAACAAATGTCTTGTACTTTCTACATTGTTTTTGTTGATTGCTTCCATTCCGTCTATAGTACATTTTGTCTCCTGGATGAAACAGAGGTCCAGTTGTTCCTTACTCAGTCCATTTTTAAAGATTCTTTGATTTCGTGGGATGTTTAGGCCTCTAATATTCCATTTTATAATATTCATTTAAACATGTGGGGGGGAGTTTGGAAAGATATTTTTGATCTTACCTGACTTTATTAGCAGAGCTCCTAGTTCCTGTAGGGCTATGCTATTTGATTTCCTGCCTTTCTTTCTTCTCGTCTGCTTGGGTGAGAGATGGAGTTGTCCCTCGCTTGCTTTGATTCCTAGGTGTCCTATTTGTTAAAGTTTCTTCTATTATTAGGTTACTTTCAATTTACTAGATAACAATAGCATAGAAAAGATCACTGAGAGAAACACAATCACAAGAGTACACAAGCATTTATCCTGGGAAACCCTCAAGGGGAAGAAAACCCAACAAAACTTCCTTAATATAGATAGCCAATAAAATGCCAAGATAATGAACCAGACAATAGAGAATATCCAAAACTAAGCAAAATGCCTCTCTCTCTTCCTTCTTCCGGCAACCAATAGCTACAACTTCCTTCAAAACTTGCGCACTAGATGAGTGAGCTGAGTGTGTGTCTAAATGAGGTGTTGGCCTCTCTTATTTATACAATTCTAGCACGTGTGGAAGTGTCTCTTCACTGGCAGGGCTGACTTCTTCTTCTGGGTGGTTATAACCACCTTTAATATATTATGGGGCCTCTTTAATATATTCTGGGGCTGACTTCTTATTTAGCCTAGTACAATTAGGGTTTGACCAATCCGCAAAAGGGGATTTGGTCATTTACAATACTCGACATGATCAATCCAAAAAAGGGGATTGATCTAATCAATAATAAATATATTTTATCTTTATCCACAAAAGGGGATAAGAATATTCTTTGCAGTTACACAAGATTTTAACACTCCCTCTTAACAACAAGGATATTCTTTATCTTTTGACAGGTCACTGGATGTCGACATCAACTAGGTAGAAACATCCATTGGATAACATCATCAACTGGGCAACATCATCAACTAGGTAATCATCATTAACTGGATAACTGGAGGCATCCACTTGGTCATCTGGTCATCATGATCATTGACTGGTATATCTATAAATCATCGAAAGTTTTGTTCTCTTTATCTTCACGCATAAGATACTCTTTCTTTCTTTCGTCTTCACACAAAAGATACTTCTTTCTTATCTCACACAGAATATATCTTATCTTCACACAGAAGATGTCCTATGAGTTTTTCCATTCCTTTTATGTTCTCCCTTCTCTTGTAGTCATCTATCTCACCCATCCACTGGGGAGGACTACTACCATAGCTTCACTCCTAGTCATCCCACATGAACTAGAGAAGCTAAGATGCTAGCCTGAGCAAGACTAGACTCCCTTTCCATGATCCACGCAGGATCACAAAAAAACCCTCAATAGCCAACTAACCACTCCACATGGTCAAGGTTTGTGTTCCAGGCTACTCAATCCTTGGCTGGAGGAGAGTATCTGCCCATTGCCCCTTGGAGAAACATCCACATTCCTCTCTACGAGGGTGGTCACACCCCTCTCTACGAGGGTATTCTAGCATGTACCTAGAGTATCCAAAACTCAACACTTGGGCAGAGGCCAATCTTGGAAAATTTCTCATTCCCCTTCTCTACGAAGGTCTCTTCCTTCTCCACAAAGGTTTACCTGTGGGATTGCTCATTCCTTCTCTACGAAGGTCTAGCTATGGGACCTAAAATCTCTTGTGGTCCAAAATCTTTCCATGGTATAATACCATGCTACCCATCTGCTGGGAACCATCCATCTTCTTTCCTAACTACACCAAATCATGATCCTCCATTTCGAACTCGGAGACATAGCTCCCTCTTGCACCAAACTAAGAGCTTCTAATCATCATCCTTGAAGTTTTCTTCTGTAATATCCTGGGTGCCTTCTTGAGTTCGAACATTTCTTTCTGACTTCATACTGGATCAACCTGCTCCCTCTGTATCTATAAGAATGGTTACTGGAGAAACATTTAGTTACCTGCATCTCATCCACTATATCTGAGTATCCATATTTTTCTTCATCTTGAATATTTTTGTTCTGCATATTTAGGAGCCTCCTGTTCCTATATAAATACTGGATATTGTCTAGTCTTTACTGAATGTCACCATATCATATGTCCTTCTCGTTTTTTCTAACTTTTTCAAGTCATGGAATAAGTTCTTTCCTCCGAGACTTGTAAACTTACTTACAATATGCTTTCTTTGTCACTCTCATGAGTGATCATACATGAAATAAATATTTTATCTCTTTCTTCATCCTCTTCTTTGATACTTCCTTCATAAGTCTGCATAGACACTTAAATAAAACGAGGTTAATTATCATTCTCACAAAAAACTAACTTGTAATGAGAAGGTATTAAAGTAAACAATATACTAAAAATAAACTTGAATACTTATCTTTTTTTTTGTGTGGGGAGGCTCTACAGACTCCACCATTTGCTATCTTTCTTTAGATCAACTATATTCAACTTAAAGTACACAATCCTTAATTTATGCTAAAGCTTTCTTTGAGGGAGGAGATTCATCTTCCTCTCCACATGTGCTTGATACTTTCTTTTTCCTTTTCCTTGAGGAGAGTCATAGGAAAAGCTTCCCAACTTTTGATAGTTGTAGCATTTGATCTTTGAAACATATTTATTCTTGTTTGGAACTCTTACGGAGTTAGCTTCTTTATTTTTCTTCATGAAGGAACTTATTTTGTTCTTTTGAGTTCTAAGAGCTTCCTCTTCATCGAAAATTAATCTCTTATGTTGGTTTGCAAGTCTGGATTCTTCATGTGTGCAATCTACCCATAACTTATCAAACTTGGGTAGCTTGCTTCTTGCACACACTCCATGTACAAAGGGAATCCAAAATGTTGGAAACCCATTTAGGGTTGTAGTTACAAGTTCTTTGTCACTAATGACATCTCCAATAGATGCAAGCTGATCTCTAATATGAGAAAATCTCATAAGATAGGATGTGACAGATTCTGAGTTGTCCATCTTCATATTACGAAGATGATTTCTTAAGGTAAGATTTCGGCTGATGTCTTTGCTTTCATATAACCTACTGAGTGCTTTATACATTTTCCTTGTTGTCTGTAGTTCGGATATATGAGGGATCAAGTGATCCTTTACTGAATCTGACACCATTATCTTTGCTTTCTTTTCATTCTTCTTATGCTTGGTCTTTTTCTTTGCTTCATCTAGTTCTGGTACACCTACTATAACATGTTCTAGGAGATCATTCTCGTCTAGAATCATATGCAACCTATGCTTCCAAGATATGAAGTTTCTAGATCCTTCTAGCTTGTCTTCTACCCTTATGCTGGTAGCCATTGTTTCCTGCATTATAAACCCTAGCCCTTCGGGCTATAGAAATAATAAAAAATTCAAATTTCTTGGATCTGAAAATTGAACTCACCAAAAGATGCGCTGGACTGAGGCGAGTATGCTGGTATAGCCAGATTTATGAAATCCAAATTTTACCCCTTCAAACTTGATTTGTGGATTTCTAGACTGGTGCTTCTGGTTTTCTGGTACTTCTGGTACTCTGGTACTTCTGGTACTTTTGGTACTTTGGTTTTCTGGTACTTCTGGTACTTTGTGAAAACTAAGGTTTCACTTTCTGGGAGATCTAGCCACTAAAAATGTGCGCTAAAGATGCCAAAATGTTCCTTGAGGTAGGGCGCACCTTTCTAGATGGATTTGGGGCTGAAAACCTTCTTGAATAAAAAAACCCTTATTTTCATGTACGACAACAGTAACATTTTTCTTTTTCCTGTGAAAGATGCTCTCTTCAGCTTAGCTCTGATACCATGTTAAAGTTTCTGCTATTATTAGGTTACTTTGAATTTACTAGATAACAATAGCATAGACAGGATCACTGAGAGAAACACAATCACAAGAGTACATAAGCATTTATCCTAGGAAACCCTCAAGGGGAAGAAAACCCAACAAAACTTCCTTAATATAGATAGCCAATACAATGCCAAGATAATGAACTAGACAATAGAGAATATCCAAAACTAAGCAACACACCTCTCTCTCTTCCTTCTTCCAGCAACCAACAACTGCAGCTTCCTTCAAAACTTGCACACTAGATGAGTGAGCTGAGTGTGTGTCTAAATGAGGCACTGGCCTCTCTTATTTATACAATTTTGGCACGTGTGGAAGTGTCTCTTCACTGGGAAGGTCGACTTATTCTTTTGGGTGGTTATAACCACCTTTAATATATTCTTGGGCCTCTTTAATATATGTTGTGGTTGACTTCTTATTTATCCTATTACAATTAGGGTTTGACCAATCCGCAAAAGGGGGTTTGGTCATTTACAATACCCGACATGATCAATCCACAAAAGGGGAT